>LPNX010992738.1:31860-44145 GCA_001517045.1 Pseudotsuga menziesii
CATGAGGTCTTGTGGGAATACAAGCCCTTCCCTCGTCTAATTAAAAATACAACTCATTACATTAACCACGAACATGATTCAAACCTTGTTTTTTTTTACCAAGGCCATGCTATACATACAACGTATGCGGGCTACGTAAATAAACCCAATAATATTACAATAACAAACCATTACGCTATAGTTGAGTCGTAAGAATTGAGCTCTGCCTCTGCGCAACATTATCCCAAGCCATGGCTTGTAAAGAATAAAATTCACAGTATATATAAACAACCAATGTGCACTATCAATGCTTTCCCCTACAACGATGAAAGCCAACATGGGTCTGTACCCAAGGCTCTGTCCCAATTCACCTTAAATTTTAATCAACGAAGTATTAACAACAATACAACCATCTTAAGCTATTCCAGAAATCATGGGAGGGCTCATGCCATACATGTCATGGCCTCAACCCATGTACTGTCAATTATTATAGTCAAAATCTCACTAAACCAATTATACACAGTCCATTAATGAAGGCTAAATGCCATATGTTAAACCACATAGAAAGAAAATAACACAGAAAATAAATCAACACATACACAATATGCATAATAACCATGGCCTTTTCATAAATGTTGAGTATACATATTATGCATAGGAATGCAAAAATACTAAGTAGAGTATTTACACATTAGTGCCATCATCACAGTGAAGTCCACACACGCGTTCCAATGGGATATGGCACCATTGCAAGCAATGGTGCAGCCCATGGTTTAAAAATCCCAAATCATAAATAATGATTTACAAATCAACATAACTTATACACAGAGCATGTAAGGGCATAATATTCACTCCACATCTTAAAGGAATAAAAGTATTTACAAAACCCAATTTTGTTCATCACCAGCCCGAAAGTGAATTCAAAACCCCATAGGGAAGCCCCAAACCAAATGATGAAACAAAATGCAGACAGACTGAGAGACAACAAGCGCATTATTGTTTGGAAAGGCTTACCTTGCACTTGGCACCACATTCAAAGCAACTACAGATCTTGAGCCACACTGCTCTTCATAATACGTCGGCACCTACAAACACCAAGAGAAACCAAACGTGAGAAGTATGGACATGATAGAAGCTTCAAAACATAACGAAATTGCAGGCATGAAATCAAAGTCGTAGCTTACCTTCCAAGTCTGAACATCGCCTCCATTTTCCCTTGTGCAGAGCCAATACCAAACTCCAAATGAAAAATTTAAATGACAAGTCCATCATGATCCAAGTCTAAGTTTGGGGTGCCACAAAAACTAGGGTGCATTAATGGCACCAACTGGTTTCCAACATCAAAGCCAAAACCCACTTTGCTATAGTTTGATATCATTGCAAAATGATAATCTCCACTACCATGCAATTCGTAAAACCCCAACGTTTATGGTTCGACCATATGGTATATTCGCCACCCCATATCATATCACAAGATTTAATACATTGCAAAGTTATGTTTAGTGCATAGTCCATGCATGGTTTGTGCTAGTCCAAAGTCAAAGCTACAAGGCATAAAGTATATAGATAACATGTAAACCATAGGCTTAAAGCCTTAACATAATATGCTTTTCCTAAGATTAATGCTTACTAAACATGGCATATGAAATATGCCATATATTCCATGCTATTTACACTTTATAAAAATGAGAGGTCTGGTTTTTAAGCCAAGACCATAACCTGCACATAGGAAAATGTAGGATACGTTAATAGTTTTAATAAATAAACATAGAACGTAAATATACTAAGATGTAAAGGACAAAATATAAACCATAATGGAGTGTAATTAGTCCATAGGAAATTTAGCTGTGATAGCTAAATTGACGAAAATAACACTTACCATGTTATAAATCTGAGTTGGTAAGGAAGCTTAGTAAGAACTAGTAGGTCTAGTAGGATCGAGATATTCAATGCTCTTTAAATAAGCCTCCGTCACAAAGTATGATCTGCATATGAAATAAAATAGGTGCCTTAGTTCAAAGAACGAAGTAGGCCTACAAACAAGTAAACACCTTTACCTCTAAGACCGTCATGGGAGAACGAGTCCCGCCACTCCGCCCACTTTATTTCCACAAACAAAGTTAAGTTTGGAATTTTTAAATAAACAAGTATCTACACATAAGCGACAAATGCATAATCATAAGAACGAAGGATTAAAACAACAGTACAACATTGTGAGTAAAATACAATAATAATAATGACTGAAAGTAAAAGGACAGAATATAAGAAGAGTTTATGAGTAAATAGTTAGTACATGTAATGTACAATATATTTCCGCAAGTCAAATAATGTTCCGTATAGGTAGTATTTAGTATCCTAATAAAGTTTTTTTTATTTTCTATTTTTGGGGACATTACAAGTGGTATTAGAGCCCAATTTCAATAGTAAGAGCCCTATGGGCACACCAAGCATTTACTTCCAAGAAAATAAAGTATGATATTAAATTTTTTACTAACAAGAAACTTTTATGTTGTTTAATTTTTTTTGACATTTCAGGAAACTTTTACTGAATAGTTCAGTTTATGAACACTACAAAGATAACAGCCAGCAAGGATGAATGAGCACCCCCACCCCAGAAGGAGAACTAGTGGTGGAGTTGAATTCTGATATTTTGATGACTATACACAGTCTTCACGTAGAATTATGAATTCTCAAAGAAGACAGTCTGAATGAAAGAAAAGAATAGTAAGCTATAAATGAAGCATTACTAAGAAATATGACAGGAGGAATCCCACAGAGTAAACCTACCCAGTCCACAAAAAAGTCCAAAAAAGAACCTTAACATAGACGGGCAAGCAGCCCAAGAGAGGGAGAAAAAGAGGAATGTGCCCCTGAAGCATCGAAAGGAGATCATCACAGTCCTTCAAGTGATGACTCTCTTTCTCCTCGAAGAAAGAAACAAAGAATCAATGACATTTTTTAGGGGGGATTTCGAAAAATAAGAGCCCCGACCTATGAAGGTGAAGTAAACACTGGGGATAAGGATAAAGAGTGGTTGTTGGTCCTGATAAAATAATTTCCAATTCATAATTACTCATGTGAGATGAAGGCTCGTCCTGCCATCTATAACTTGAATGGAAAGGAAGAAAAATGGTGGAGAGATTTAAAACACACCAAGAAAGATGAACTAAGAGAAATACACTGGGACACCTTCCAAAAATGTTTCCAAGAGAAATATATGTCGGAAGGGTTCTTCGACAGAAAAGTGGAAGAGTTTCATGAACTACGCATGGGATCCATGAATATGGACGCGTTTGTTAACATATTTCTATATCTGTTGCATTATGTACCATACATCAAAGAAGAAAAGGGAAATATCCAACAGTTCTGAGGACGTCTTCCTCCTATTTTTCGGGACAGGATTGAATTCAACATGCCTAAGACCTTAGATACCACACTGCACAAAGCTAGGCTCTGTTATGAGCATGGAAAGCTAAGGAAGGAGAACATGAACTGAAATAGAGACAAGTCTAAGAACTTCTCTCATAACTGCAAACCTCGGTCCAACCCGCAACCATACATAAAGCAGAATAATAGCTTCCAAGTGAACAAGAACTTTAATAAATATCGTACGAAGCCTTATGTACCAGCTGCTAATGTTAACAAGCCAGTATCAAGTGGAACCAATGCTACCCCGCTACAGATCAAGTGCTGGAAATGCAGCGGGCCTCATTATGCCTGAGATTGTAAGAACAAGACCGGTGGGGTCTTGCACAACTTACAAGAAGAACCAACTATTGAGGACATAGCTAGAACACCATGGATCTATGCAACATTGGATGGTTGACAGGTAGATCATCAAGCTACAATGGTTGAGATAGAAAGTAAGATATTGGACACGTCTATTTCAATACTGATTGATCCTGGTGCTTGTCAGACCTATGTTTTGCCTAAAATTGTTGATGAATACAAACTAGGCAAAGTAAAACATGATAAACCTTGGCTGGTTCAGTTAGCCATAAGTACGAAACATAAAGTTTCAGAAATTCTTAAAGAATGTGAGGTAAACCTGAATGGTTTTCCTATGAAAGTAAACCTGAACATCATACCTTTAGGATCGTATGATGTACTTATCGACATGGACTGGCTAGAACAACACCATGTCATGCTTGATTTTTTGCACAAGTCTATCTTGTGTACTGATAGCATAGGGAACCAAGTGAAGGTTCAAAACATCTGAAAGAAAGTTTCTGTAAGACAAATATCTTCCTTACAAGCAAAGAAATGCATTAGGAAAGGGTGCAAGTTGTTTGTAGTAAACATCCGAGACATAGAGTCTGATAAAGAGAAACGCATAGAATACTTCACAGTTCTTGAAGAACTCAAGGGTGTGTTTCCCAAGGAAATCTCAGGATTACATCCGAAACAAGACCTAGACTTTTCTATCGAACTAACCCCCAGATCAGTTCCGGCTTCCAAATCCCCTTACCATATGAGTGCACCTGAGTTGGTGGAACTCAAACTACAGCTGCTGGAATTGAGAGAGAAAGTGTATATCTCACCCAGTGTGTCTCCTTGGGGAGCACTGATATTGTTCGTAAAAAATAAGGACGGTACGATGCGGATGTGCATCAATTATCGACAGTTGAAAAAAATGACTATCAAGAATCGTTATCCACTCCCTAGGATCGATGACTTGTTCAATCAAGTGGGAGGAGCCAGAATATTTTCAGAGATTGACCTATGATCCAGGTACCATTAGGTATGGATTCGTGATGAGTATATTCACAAAACCTCCATTCATACAAGGTACAGACACTACAAGTTTGTAGTGATGTCGTTTGGGTTAACCAATGCACCCACAAACTTTATGTGTATGATGAACAACATATTCAGTAGGTATATGGATAAGTTCATCTTGGTCGTTATAGATGACATACTGGTTTAATCAAAGAATAAATAAGAAAATGAAGAACACCTTCGCATAGTACTACAAGTGTTGAGAGAACACCAACTTTACGCTAAGTTTAGTAAACGTGATTTTTACAAACCACAGATACAGTATCTAGGTCATATTATCTCCGAGACAAGGATAGTTGTGGACCCAAAAAAATATTAAAGACATAAAGGATTGGGCTACCCCTACTAGTGTCACTAAGATTAGGTCCCTTTTGGGATTAATCAGATATTATTGAAAGTTCATTGAGAACTTCTCGAGAATCGATTTCCCCATGACCACTTTGCAGAAGAAAGCAAGTAAGTTCTTATGGACCCCTAAGTGTGCAGAAATTTTTCAAAATCTTAAGCATCTTTTGATGACCGTACCAGTGTTACAGATTTTTGATCATGATGGGGATTTTGTTGTTTCCATAGATGCAAGCAAGGAAGGACTTGGAGGAGTCCTCTTGCAGAATGATCATGAGATCTCTTATGAATCTCAGAGGTTAAAAGAACATGAGAATAATTACCCTATGCACAATCTTGATTTAGCTGCTATTATTCATGCATTGAGGATGTGGAGGAAGTACCTCATGGGAAGGAAGTTCCTTCTGAAGACAGACAATATCAGTCTGAAATATTTATTCGATCAATTAGATTTGAATGCAAGGCAAGCCAGGTGGTTGGATTTCCTTAGTGAGTACCATTTCGAGCTAAATCACATTAAGGACAATGAGAATAAGGTTGCCGATGATTTGAACTAACGAACTCATATGATATATGAGGTGACTTTGAGTCAAACTGATGCATATTTGCATGAGAGGATTAGAGCAGTCAACGGAGTTGACCCCTTCTATGTGAAAATCCTCAAGAAAGTCCAGGAGGATAGGTTGTTTCAACAACAAAAATAAAACAAGGTAGATGAATCCAGACTACTATGGTCCAGGGATCGTTTGTATGTTCCAGAAGGAGTGGACCTTTGGTCCAGCATCCTCATGGAATTTCATTAGGTACCCTATTTTGGGCACACGAGATATCAAAAGATGATATATACCATCAAGAGACACTTTTTCTGGCCTAATTTAAAGGCCAACATTGCAATGTTTATTGCAAAATGATAGGAATGTCATCTAGTCAAAGTTGAGCATCAGCATCCTGCAGGATTGTTGCAGCCGTTACCCATTCTGGAATGGAAGTGGGAGGTCATTAGTATGGATTTCATCACCGGTGTACTGAAAAGTAAGAAGCAAAATGATTCTATTTTTATGGTCATCAACAAGTTGTCGAAAGTAGCACACTTTATTCCTGTGAAGTCGACCTACAAAGTAGTGAACATTACTGATCTCTTCTTGAAAGAGATATTTAGATTGCATGGGATACCAAAGGCAATTATCTTAGATCGATATGTTAAGTTTACTGGGAAATTTTGAAGATATTTATTCTTCGGATTGGAGACGCAGTTGAACTTTAGCACTGCATATCACCCGCAGACAGGCGGGTAGACAAAAAGAGTAAAACAAATTGTTGAGGACATGCTTTGAATTTATTCCATGAACAACCCCATGAAGTGGGAGGATTGCCTGCACCTCACAGAATTTGTGTATAACAATGGTTATCATTCTTCCTCCAAGATGATCTCCTTTGAGGTACTCTATGGATGGAAGTATAGAACACCAGTTACTTGGGATATCCCGGTGAATCCGCTCATGTTAGGGACTGATTTGTTAATGGGCTTGGAATAGTTGGTTACCAAGGTCCAGGTGAATCTTAAAGAAGCACAAGACTACCAGAAAACTTATGCAGATCAAAAAAGAAAAGATAAGGACTTTCAAATAGGCGATCATGTTTACTTGAAAGTAAAATCCAAACAAAGCTCGTTGAGATTGGGTAGGTGGGTAAGTTAGCACCTATATTTTGTGGACCTTTTGAAATACTAGCCAGGAAAGGGCCACTATGAACTAGCGTTTCCCGTGCATGTAAGATTCCATAATGTTTTCCATGCATCTTTGTTAAATAAATATGTTTATGATACTAAACATGTTGTTGGTTGCTCCCTGTTATAGGTGGACCTTGAAGAGGATTTTTCCCCTAAGCCTACTCATATACTGGACAAGAGAGAGGTGTAGCTTCGGAAGCGCACCATAGTCCAGTTGAAAGTGTAATGGAAGCACTTTGAGGCTGATAAGGCCACATGGGAGAATGAAGCCACCATGAGAAAAGCTTACCCTGCTTTGTTTCATGATGTCATTCCGAGTCCCTAGAACACTAGGGACGGTGTTGTTCTAAGCAGGGAGGGAAGTAATATCCTGAAATTTTGACCTAACACTTATAGGCATGTGCCTAGTGATTATGATGATTATCTTGATGTTTTGTTTTTATATTGGTTCAAAGAAACCACTGCATATGAACCTGATGATTTGTTTTATATATTGGGTGTAAGCCAATTATTGATGATATATATATATATGCTTATTTGTGTTGGGCGTGGAACCTGAAGCACATGATTGATGAGATGTTTTGGGTTGAATGGGAATCTTTGGAGCACTTGAGTGATGGATGATTTGTGTTAAGCGATGAGCTCTGGAGCACTTGAGTGATTGATTATTTGTGTTGAGCGAGAAGCTCTAGAGAACATGAGTACTTACTTTTTTGTTGAGTGAGAAGCTCTGGAACACATGAAAAGATAATTGAAAGTGTTGGGCATAAGCCCTGCACCCTTCCATATTGATTTTGAACATAGGCTCTAGAGCATCGGATCCTTAGACATTGTATCCCTAGGTGTACCCTACAAGTACATCCTAGCATTAGTGTTGAGTGAAGAGCTCTGGAATTGCACTAAATTGTAACTCCCTGTTAAAGCATTGAGTATGGGATATGGTAAGCGCTAGGGGTTACTGAAAATAATTTAATAACTTCAGAGTGAAAAGGACTTGAGAAAATTATTGATCTCATCATACTTATTTATAAGTGATTGAATGAAATTTCAGATTTATGTATTCTCATCATGTACAGAAGAGATACCATGTTATACGAGGGAAATCCAACATGCAAGGATGTTTAGAGTTTCCTAGCCTAGTAGACCTAAACCCCCACCTACTTGACCTTAATCAAGAAGTGTTGTTAATCCTAGGGATCATCGTATATGATGCCCAAAGACAAATGTTAACAAGTGTTATATTATTATGTACTTTATACATGGTATGTATAAAGAATTAAATATATTTATAATATTAACGATGAAAGAAAGAAAGAAAGAAAATCTCTATCCATTATTTATTATGTAAAGATAATAAATAATCCAAAATCTACAAACTGTAATTAAGAACCAGTTGAAAGTTCCCAAGTTAAAATATTAATAATTACCCAAAGTAATTGAAAAGGGTTAAATAAAGAAACCAAGGTTTCTTCGAGAAACCAAGGTTTCTTGATTTAAGTGTCCCTACGAATAAAAAATATGTCTATAAAGAATCAAGCTAAGGAAAGGCTTGGGGTTTCGATCTATCATTGGAGGAGTCATTTTCTGCCTATTTTTCTCTCAAGTAATTCTTGGAGAACATTTTCCTGGAAGGAAAAGAGAGAACGGATCCATATATGATATACCAGATAGGAAACCCTACCTCAGGAGCTCTAAGCTACTTGCATGTTAGAGTCTAGCTCAGGGCGATCCAGATTTAAACCAGGAATGGTTTTGGGTCATGGCTAGGAGGAACTTGGTAATTCCCAAGTGATTTAGTCATAAAAAACAGAGGTAAGGTATGTCTTGAATTGTTAATTCTAGTTATTTGAGTGTGCAGGTTCATCCATTAACAGAGCTTCAAGTTACAGGTATGAATCCCTAAACCGTCTATTATATTCTTCCAAATTAAATGTTGGATATGCTAGGTAAATAATCACAATGTATTTTATAACCCTATGTGTTTTATTTTTCTATTTAAATTCTACTAGGGTTTGCATTTCTAAATATTAACTTTAGGCTGGAAATTATATCTTATGCTGTATTTACTAGGTTTTGTACATCTAAGTTTGTCTCTGTATTATTTCAATACTTCGACTGTGTTTATTGTAAACTAGGTTTTATTTCCATCTATTATAAAATCGTTCTTTAGGCTTTATTACTCTGCTGACATATTTCATTTGTCAGCAGAGGCTTGCTTTAAATTTAATTAAATACTAGTTCATAAGTAAGAGTTATATATATATATATATATATATATATATATATATACACAAACTGTTATGAAAATAGTGTTATAAACTAATCTACTAAATACATTAAATATAAACTAAATCACAAATTGAATGTTTACACTAAATCAAAGATAATAAACCATTAAATACCTTTCAAGGTCTGTCTCATTGAATACAAACTAAATAGTAAAACATTCCATTTAAAAATACATCATCATAAATAAACGAATAGAGTAAGCATTGTGACTATCTATTTGCTCCAAGATCGAATCTATGTTCATATATATAAAACCCACAATCCTAACTAAACCATATAATATATGCATAAACATTAACCAATTACATAACAAACATTTTATTCCATATAACGATTTAAATACCACATTACACACATGAATTGTTTCATGTATAAACCATATCGAAATCATATTACAAACCAAATAATTATAATGGTGAACAAGAATCGAATCTTGTGGGCATACAAGCCCAATCCTCGTCTAATTAAATAACAACTCATTACATTAACCACGAACATGATTCAAATCATGTGTGTTTTGTTACCAAGGCCACGCTACACATACAACGTATGCAGGCTACATTAATAAACCCAATAATATTACAATAACAAACCATTACACTACAATTGTGTCCTAAGACTTGAGCTCTGCCTCTACGCAACATCAGCCCAAGCCACAACTTGTAAATATTAAAATACACAATATATATAAACAACCAATGAGAACTATCAATGCTTTACCTACAGTGACGAAATCCAATGTAGGTCTATACCCAAGGTTCTGTCCCAATTCACCTTAAATTTTAATCAATGAAGTATTAACAAGAATACAACCATCTTAAGCTATCTCATAAATCGTGGGAGTGATCATTCCATACATGGTATGCACTCAACCCATGCACTGTCAAATATTGCAGTCAAAATCTAATTAAACCAATTATACACAATCCATTAACGAAGGCTAAATGCCATATGTTAATCAACAAAGAAAACAAATAGCGTGGGAAATAAATAAACATATACACAGTACACATAATAACCATGGCCTTTTCATCAACGCAGAGTATACATATTATGCATACGAATGACAAAATCCTAAGTAAAGTATTTACATAGTAGTGCCATCATCGCAGTAAAGTCCACACAAGCGTTCCAATGGGCTATGGAACCATTGTATGCAATGGTGCAGCCCATGGCTTAAAAAGCACAAATCCAAAATAATGATTTAAAAATCAACATAACTTATACAAAAATCCTATAAGGGCATAATATTCACTCCACAACTCAAAGGCGTAAAAGTATTTACAAAACCAAAGTTTGTTCATCACCAACTTGAAGGCAAATTCAAAACCCCACAGAGAAGCCCCAAACCAAATGACGAAACAAAACGCATACATGTCGACAAAAAACAAGCACAGGCTTGTTTGGAAAGGCTTACCTTGCACTTGGCACCACATTCAAACCAACTACAGATCTTGAGCCACACTGCTCTTCACCATACCTCGGCACCTGTAGACACCAAGAGAAACCAAAAGTGAGAAGTATGGCCACGATAAAAGCTTCAAAATAAAACGAAATCACACGCATGAAATCCAAGTCAAAACTTACCTTCCAAGTATGGAGGTCACCTCCATTTTCCCCTATGTAGAGCCAAGACCAAACCCCAAATGACAAAGCAAAATGACAAGTCCATCGTGAGCTAATCCTAAGTTTGGGCTTCCATGGAAACTAAGGTGCATTAATGGCACCAGGTGGTTTCCAACATGAAAGCCAAAACCCACTTTGCTATAGTTTGATATTGTTGCAAAACGATAGTGTCCACTACCATGCAATTCGTAAAACCCCAACATCTATGGTTCGACCATATGGTATATTCGCCACCCCATATCATATCACAAGGTTTAATACATTGCAAATTTATGATTAGTGCATAGTCCATGCATGGTTTGCGCTAGTCCAAAGTCAAAGACACAAGGCATAAAGTATATAGATAACATGTAAACCATAGGTTTAAAGCCTTAACATAATACGGTTTCCCTAAGATTAATGCTTAGTAAAAATGGAATATGAAATATTCCATGTTAATATTTACACTTTATAAAAATCAAAGGTATGGTTTTTAAGCCAATACCATAACCTGCACATAAGATAACGTAGGATACATTAATAGTTTTAATAAAATAAATGTAGAATATAAATATACTAAGATGTAAATGATGAAATAAAAACCATACTGAAGTGTAAGTAGTACATAGGTAATTTAGTTGTGATAGCTAAATTGATGAAAATAGCACTTAGCATGTTATAAATATGAGTCGGTAAGGAACCTTAGCAACAAGCATTAGGTCTAGTAGGATCAATATATTCAGTGCTCTTTAAATAAGCCTCCGTCACAAAGTATGATATGCATATGAAATAAAAGAGGTGCCTTAGTTCAAAGAACTAAGTAAGCCTACAAACAAGTAAACACCTTTACCTCTCAGACCGTCATGGGAGAACGTGTCCCACCAATCCTCCCACTTTGTTTCCACAAACAAAGTTAAGTTAGGACTTTTTAAACAAACGAGTAAGACTGTGATAGAAAAGAGGAAGCCTATAATAAACTAACGATAGAGAAGCGACAAATGTATACTCATAAGAACTAAGCAGTAGAACAATATTGCAACATTGTGAGTAAAATATATTAATAATAATGACGAAAAGTAAAAGGACAGAACATAAGAACAATTTATGAGTAAACAGTGGTACATGTATTGCATGATATATTTCCGCAAGTCAAATAATGTTTTGTATAGGTAGTATTTACTAGCCTAATAATTTTATTTATTTATTTTCAATTTTTGGGGACATTATAATATTATATAGTGTTCACCCTTTTATTCACAATTCCCTCTACCCACAACACTAGTTCTCTTTTTGTTTTAATTTCATAGTAGTGTGCTTCCCAATGGGAGAGTTGTTGGAAGAGAATGTGCACACACAATCATGAATTTAAATTAATTCATTAATTCTATGGGTTGTGGGGCTGTATTTATCATCCAACAAATTGATAGAGTAATTGTAAACTTTTTAATGCTCAAGCTCATTTTTTGTAATTACCTATTCATTGTTGTGCTTGTTCCCACTTACCTATAGCTAACAATATATAGTTATTTGGAATGCATGTTGTCAATATCTACAACCAT
>LPNX010992738.1:44426-74534 GCA_001517045.1 Pseudotsuga menziesii
AAAATTGACCTTATCCACTATTTTTTTCTTCCACCATCTATTGAGTAGCTAGGTGTAGTGGAACATTTTGAGATCCTTCCAAGACTCTTATTCTCTTATGATTTTCCTAAAAGAGAGAAATAACCTTAATGGTTTCTTGATTTTCTTCCCCCGTTGAAGCCACAATAGCCTACAACTTAAGTTTCTCTCATTGTACCACAACTTAAGTTTCTCTCATTGTAGTGCCTTATGATTTCTTATAGACATTAAATCTAAATCCTTCTTTAAATTCTCAATAGAGTAAGAAAATTTGATGTATTGGACATATGTCACACTCCTTAAACTTTGTTCCAATGAAATATCATCTTTGGGTGGGATGCAAACTATCTCAAAAGTAATCTACAAACATCCCAAATATCGTGGTTGCATTTATGAATAAGGTTTTTGAGCTAGTGCACTACAAGGAAAAAACCTTTTAGTAACCTTTTAGTAGAGGTTTTTTGAAAGGTTTCTAATGTTATAAGATTGGGAAAATTTTTCAAAAGCATGAGATACAACCTCTCGAGTTAATACGAGAGGTTTTTGCAGAATTCAATTGTAACTAATAAATTTTGGGCGGGTGGAGGTTTCAGCAGAGGTTTTTTTGTGTCCATATATTACAGACGCATTGGTGGGTATAAACTAAAAACACATCGGTGCTTGTATAAGTATTATGCACCAGTGTCATTTTTTTGTTATACGTTGCATTGGTGCTCGTATCATTATTATGCATGGGTTGTTCAATGGTTTACTAGTTCTCATATAATGTTAGAGCAACAATGCTCTAATTTAATACTATGCTCAATGCTATTACCAAAAGATTATGCACTAGTTTCTCTCTTTTTGTGTTGCAAAAATTTCTAGTGCTCGTATAAATAGTAAGAACGGGTGCATAAATAAATTTCAATGCATCGATGTGTATAGTATATAAAAAGCATTGATGTGTATAATATATAAAAATAACGAGTGCATATAATATATTAAAAGTGCGAGTGTGTGATTTTACTATGGGCACTGTAATATTTTGGACTTATAAATATAATTGTATGTTGTGGGTTAAATCAATGGTTCTTTCAAACAACTAGTAGCACTAATGCTTATTTTAAATTAATAAGCACATGTGCTTATACATCATAAGCATTCCTATAATTAATAAAACACATAACTTATTGTACTTTCATGGCATGCATTGTATAGTGACTTAAAAAGAATACTATGCACCAATATGTAAAATATATATTTAATTAATTATTTTTCCCCAAAATTAATTTTAATGATCTCAAATCAATTTTTATTTTATTTTATTTTAATTATTTTATTTGCATATAATGATTGCATTAATGCATTATCCAATGGATTATCTCTTTTATTTGTAGCAATGTAAATCTTCCATATAGAATTTAATCATCAACGCAATGATTCACAATATCGAACAGTGCAATAAAGTAATAAACATGTTTTATTATATATGAATAAGAAATTCATCGTCATTAAAAAAAGGGACAAATAAAATATCCATAATAATCAAAGCTTAGCGATTATGTAATTGTTACACTTATTTGTATCGTGCAATCAACATCCAATTGGGACAATATGTCTAGTACATTAAAAAACAACTATTACTTTCGTAGTGGACAAATATTCCAAAACATACTACTTGCACTAAGAGTTAATTATATTGGTTTTCATTCTCATTGGAACCGAAGTGATCGCTCGAGATGTGTGACACCTCATTTCTTCATCACTTTCTTTCTTGCATGTTTAATACACCATGGAAGAGAAAAGATATAATTCATATAAAGGATTCGTGTTATTCCAATAGTTATAAAATAAGTGAAGTTAAATTTCAACATGGATACTTACAAATTGTTCAATTAACCCTTGATACTTTAACATATACTAGAAATCCAATGCTGATCAATTTTTTTGATGGATCTTCTTTATATGTTTGCACCTATTAGAACACATCCATGGATGAGTGTAAATCAACTATTTAAACACGAAGATCACAAAAAGTGTGAAATATTTAGTAAGGTTAAAACCGTAAGCAGTCACAAACCTTGATATCAACCCTTTTCTTCAGTTTTGTCCTATCTTATGGGGTGAATGGGTTCCATTTTCTTTTGTTTTCTTTGAAAAAACAATTGAAAATTAGTATTTCATGCAATAATTACATTCGATATACATAAAAGAATAAATCAATGATTACATATACCTTTGATGCACGTTGTTGTTGAGTTGAGTCCTCTTGTGATGCAATTATGTTCATTTCTTTTACCATATCCTTGTAAATGTTTTGGAAATCCCTGCCAGCATTTTTTGATGATCCCCTCACTTGTACTTTGGAATTTTGATAATTTTCTTGAAAAACAAAAAGCACAATAATTTTTTTAAAATTGACATAAAAATAAATATAGCAACACAAAGTAATTTGGTAATTTTTGCGACATAATATAGAAAAACATGTTTATTAATAATATTTTTTAAATGATTACCCGAATGCGGGTGGTCAACAAGAGACAAGGGGCAGGTTGGATAGTGGAAAGTGCATGAGGGGATAGATGTCGACCCTTCCAATGTGTGCCTTCATGCATAAGACAAGTGGGGCTTGCATCGAAAATCACAAGTGCAATAAAAGGAGCGGGAGGCACATCATCCAAGAGGTCTCACATGGGAATTATTACGGATAGACAATCTTGTATTATGCAATGGATCTCAACAACTCTTCAAATTTGATGAACTCTACACAGGGCAGTACCTTAGTCCATCCCTCGACCATGATGAGTCGTACCTGGTTCTGCATCGGAGGGATACTATGTTGGAAGTCAAGAAACTATTTGAGCAAGGAATAGAGGGAGCTTATCACACTCAATATATTGCATTTTGTTTGGGAGAAGCACTATCGCACGGGATTGAGAAAATCTCAGGTGAGCATTATCACGCAAGGTAGAGGACGGAAACGCAAGCGCTCGTGCAGGAATCACCACTCCACCAGTGTTTCAGATTGTGTAATTAGCATGGCAGCTCAAGGAGGTGGTAACATCAATATCCTAAATTTTGACCTTAAAAATAATGGGCATGAGTCCCATTACACATGAGTTACTTTGATGTTTATATTTGTATATTGGGAGTAAGACCCCATTGCACATGAGTGTGATGATTTGTTAGATACATTGGGCATAAGACAATGAATATGTTTATTTATCATGCATGCAATTGTATATCTTGGGCATGGACCCTGATGGACAAGATTGTTGTCATAAGACGATATATTGGATATCTCATGTGAGTTACCTTAAATGCATATACTGAGATGATTATTGTGATAAAATGTGCAGAAGAGTGAATGCATGATTGAGTTCTATAATGTGTTGGGCCTTGACCCCGAATCCCACTAGTGATGATATTTTTTTGTTGAGAACAAGCTCTAGAGCACATGAGTGATTAGATTTTTTGTTGTGCGTAAGATTTGGAGCACATGAGTGATTATATTTTGAGCACTAGCTCTGGAACACTTGAGTTATGATATTTTTGTGTCGAGAATAAGCTCTGGAGCACATGAAATATAAGAATTGGAAGTGTTGGGAATAATCCATGGAGCATTCCAAATTAATGTTGAGCATAAGCTCTGGAGCATCAGATCTTTAGCCATTGTATCCCTAGGTATATTATACAAGTACATCCTAGCATTAGTGTTGAGCAAGAGGCTTTGGAATCAGACTAAGTGTAACTCCCAATTTTTAGCGTTGAGCTTGGGATCTAATTAAGTGCTAGGAGTTACTGAAAATTAACTTTGTTGTGTGAAAAAGAAAATGAAAAGAGCTGACCTTATCTTATTTTTAAGTTGATTAAATGAAATTTCTAATTTCTACTTCTCATCAAGTACTGAAGAACTACCACGACACACGAGGTAATCCAACATGAAAGGAGGCTTACAACTTCCTAACTTAATTGACCAAACCTACCTAAAGGCCATGATAAAAGAAATGATTATAAGCTAATGAAAGCACCGTGTAAATGAGATCATGTTATATGATGCCTAAATAAATATTAACAATAATATACTAATATATATATATATATATATATATATTATGAAATAGTCCATTGGGCGTAGCTCGGGTGGTTGGAGATTTGGTTGTTGCGCTCCCCACCCGGGTTCAAATCTCGCCAGGGAAATTTTTTCCTTGGGAGCACTTGTATGTAATGAAATATTAGGATTGTGAGACATTTATCATGCTTAATGATGCCAAAGTTCATGTATAGTTTCCTAGCGAGTATAAGATATTTTCCCAAGTGGATGTAGCCATGTTGTAAAATTGGGCTTCCATGGTGAACCACTTTGATATATATATATATATATATATATATATAATTAATAAAAGGGTAAGTACATATATTAAAAATAAAGAAATAATAATAACTATGAATACTCAAGTATTATTATTTACTACAATGATTAGATAAATATTTAATCCTAAAGAGTCAAATTAGAAACTAGTAAAAGAGTTCCTAAGTTAAGTATAATAATTATTAACTTCACATAAATCAATTAAATATTATTTTCAAGAAGATAATGGATTCTTGATCTAACTGAAGTTTTGAAACAACTGCCCTTTTTCCTAAAGAATGTCTATAAGGACCCAATCCAAGGAAAGGCTTGGGGATCCAATTTGATATGATCATTATTCCTAAGAATTTTGGAGGGAATTTCCAAAAGAAAAGCAATATTATACATAACTTGATATTCCATATAGGAGAAGCCTTTCCTTTAGGAGCTCTAGACTACTTGCACGTTGGAACCAACCTGGGGGGATCTGGATTAAAACCAGAAATAGTTCAGGGTCATGGATGGGAGGAACATGGTAGTTTTGCAGTTATCTAGTTAACAGATCTAAGGTCATAGATATCTCTTTTTTATTAACTTTGTTTGCTTAAGTGTGCAGGGCTCCTAGTCATTGATAATCTGAAAGTTGCAGGTATGAGGTTTTTACATTCTCTAGTTTTATTCATCATATTTACAGATTTTACTTATAGTATTTATTCTCTTGATTGAAGGTTTGCATATTTGAATACATGCTTCAACTATATTCTAGTGTTTAAATCATGAAACTCAATATAAAATATTTTAGATAATATCTAGGGTTAATTTTTATGTTGCAAATGATTCTATTTGCTTAAACTTAAAACTCAACCCTTCATTCCATGGGGGATTCAGCTTGATGACCAATATATTATCACGTCCATTCATAAAGGGTGGATTTAAAATTGTGAAAATAAGGTAAATATATATTGAAGGTATTGGGGGGAGGGAAGTAGGGCATGGGGGTTTACATGTATAGGGGGTATAAAAAGGGGTGTATAGTAAAAATAAGGAATATCATGTAAAAAAAGGCTTATTTTAATTGTAAATATGTATTGGGACGGGGTGTCAACAAAAGGATTTTGGTATTTATTTACCAATATCTAGTGAAACTAGGGGTATTCTTTAATATCCCATGAATCAAGGTGCTATGTCATAGTTTCATTAAGTGACGACCACGTGCTTAATTCTTAGGTAGGTTTTTAAGTTGAAATACTTTTAGTTTTTTATTTAAACAGTTTAGAAAGATTAAGTTCCAACGATTTAAATTAGATATTAAAACTCTAGTTTCTAGATAGACTAATTACACCAAATATTATAATTCTAGCCAAGTAAGCATGATAATAAATAAACTCATTTATTTCTAAATTAAACATTTTATAAACTCTACATGTTGGGCCCCAGATAGAAGGAAAGAATTCATATGGAATTATACCTAAGTAAGGGAAAAGGAGTACAAGGAAGAAGAAGAAGGTGTTATGACATAGTAAAGAGCATCAAGGTGTTATAGATGGTATGTATAAAGAGTAAGCATAGTAATAATACTAATATCTATAAGAAATGAAGGAAGGATCCATATCTTATTATTATTACTAATGATAATTAAATATTAAAATAACTACAAGAGTCCAAATAAGAACTAGTTAAAAAGTTCCTAAATTAAATATTAAAAGTACCTAAAATATATAAAAAGCGTTAAATCAAGAAATCGAATGATTCTTGATTTAACTTCCCCTTTGACTGAAAAGTATTCCTCTAAAACCCAAGCCAAAGAGAAGCTTCGGGATGATATTTTGGGTTATTCCATTTCTACCTCATTATTCTCAAGAGAGTTCTTGGAGAACAATTTTTCCTAAAAGGAAAAAGGAGAATTGATTTAGAAACTGATATCCCAGTTATCGAAACCTTACCTTAGGACATCTAAGCTACTTGCATGTTTGCACCATCTTGGGGGGATCTGGATTGAAACCAGAATGGTTCTAAGTCATGGTTAGGTGGAACGTGCTAGTTCCCAAGTGATTCAGTTATCTATAATAGGTCATATCTGTTTGTGAATTTGTTAATACTGGGTATTTGAGTGTGCAGGTTTTTAGCCATTGAAATAGCTTCATCTTGCAGGGATGAGGTTCTTGATTTTTTCCTTGTAAAGTGCACAAGTTTTACTATTTCAAATAGATAAAATTATGAATGATTATGTAGTAGCTGTCTGCTATAAACTAGGTTATCTTTTCTGCAGTGCTTTTGCTATCTATGAATGTAAAGGTTTTGTTATATAGATCATCTCTGCAATTCATCTTCTGTATAATAATTTAAGGGTTTTGTTTTTCTAATTCCTTTCTAAAATTTATTTCCTATCTTTAAATTTATTTTCCAAAACCTATAACTAGTCAAAACATAGCTTATACATATTATCTATGCTGGCATATTTCATATTTCCAACGGGCTTATGTTAATTACAAATAATCCTAGCTATTATCTATATAATTAATCTAATATCTAAGTAAAATGTTATAAACGGATTTAACAATACATTTCCAGTTTATAAACAAAATAAGTGCCAAGCTAAAGCCATAGAGACCTCTAATGGTCTGTAGGAACATTATAAATAAACCATGTATAAACCAATCATGCTCATTCTCATAATTAAATAATAGTATCAAATATCAAGTTAAGCTATCGAATACGTCTAAGGTATATGGGCACAAATGCCACATTCAAAGTAACCAAACTATACACTTAAAACATAAAATACAAATATCCAAATCATATCTCATAAGAGAGTTTTCAACAAAATAAATCAACCCCAAAACTTAACCATAAAAATCATTAACATCCATCCTATAATTACAAAGATTCACAGGATCGAATCATGTGGGAATTTATTCCCAAACAAGTTTGTACACATATCTTTTTTAACCATCGTAGCTAGGATTGATCCTGCGAAGATCATGATTTTCAAACCCCAAAGCATAACCAACATCGAATCATGTAGGATTTGTTATATGCATTTTCAAGCATTGTATCATTTCATTTATACAAACTAAATAGTCTACTATATAAAATAAATTCCATAAAAACCAACACAGACTGAAACCGTTGCTCTTTCAACGTTTCCCCATATCAATACAAAGTTAAATATAGGTTGTAAAACAATTTATCTACACACGATTAAAACCCTAATTTTCTTTACACGCCGTAACCATTTCATGGCTCACGTCCAGTTATGCAAAATGATAAACCCTTAACATAAATCAAGTTAAACCATGTCTACGCTAATATTAGCCACGACACCCTTTTCATAAAATTAAAACCCCATAGTTACGGCCATTTACAAATAAACATTGCGAAATAACATAAATCAACACAGTCATTGCGCTATATGGAAAGAGTGACATTGCCAATAATGGCATGGCTCTAAACGCCAAGAAATGTTGTTGAATATCAAATTAAAGAATGAATACGAGTTTACACAGAGTCACAACAATTTCTAATTAAGAACCATAACCACGATATACACATAGTAAGCGAATGTTGTACAAAATAAGCACCATAAAATAATATAAGAATTTACATAGTCATATATCCAAATCCATGCACCATTGTAAGCAATGGTGTTGTCACCATTATCGAACCCAACATTTTAACAAAATGTATAAGTCTGTAATATTCACCACAACCACACTATTAACCAAAGTATGTATTACAGAGATGAATCCCAAATACTCTCAGCGTGAAGGAACCAACCCAACAAAAATCCCAAACCATAAACATATCTCTACATGCATTAAAATAAATTACAGACAGAGCATTTCCAGTCGCAACCATTAAAACCCAAACCAAGCATTCATCCAATGACGAGCTTCATGCTCTGTCACAACACCCACACACAAGAAGGAATGAGTTTCAACTTGTTTACAGTAGGGCTTACCCATAAAGGGTAATGCGTTGGCCACCTGGGAGACCCACGACCCATGCCATAAGAGCCTTGTGACCTGCAACAAACTAGAACAAATATGAGAAGAATTCAGAATATCTAAACTGAAACAACTAAAAAAGCATTGTAAAATAGACTAAAATACATACCTCCAAGCACAACCAACTTCCCAAACTTCATGCCATGGTGTAGACCAGAGAGATGAACAGAGGTCACATAGCAACAACACAAATTACCCATACCTTCTCGCTAGTCCAATATTAGGGCTTGAGTCCCCACGATGTAAATGTTAAATGCAGGCTCAAACTAAATCAAGGGCATAAGAACATAAACAATAATGGTAACCAGTGCAAACATGGGATTAATAACACCCAGCCTTGCGTAAACAACAACTATAGACCGTAATAATAATCACTAAGATAGAAATCTAGGTATGTTCGTCATCCAAGATATGAGGTAGTGAGCATAGGCAGTATGACTTTATTTCACCATTATAGTCATTTTTTCGTCATCAAGTGCACTTGCACAAAACAAAGAAAGAATACATTAGTTCAATAAGAACTATGTAAGCCCTGTAGCGACCAGTAAAATCAGTTACCTTTCAAGTGTTTTTAGAAGGGAAAAAATTCTCGCCACTCCACCCCTTGACAATATAAGTTAAGTCATAAATATTCATAAATAGTAATCAACCATTAAAATCAATAATTAAATAATGGTACATGCATACATGATAAGAAGCATTCAATAAATAGCATAACCATATAACTCAGATTCAATGTAACATAACGAGAATATAGAAATACACTAAGAACCACATTGAGGAGAATATATAGAAGGAAGTAAGAAGAACTTACCACAATTTAGTTCAGTAAACAAAGTATGACACATTTTGCATAAGTTAAGATAATGTCCATTTCAGGTTGTAATTTACTAGCCTAATCAAAAAAAAATTCAAATTTTGGGGACATTACAAGAGGTATCAGAGCCCAGTTTCAACACAAAGATATCAAAAGGGCATGCCATACATTTGTTGCAAGGAAAATAAAGAACGTTTTAAAATTTTGTTAACTAACATAAATTTTTCTTGTTATTAAAAATTTGTAATTGCAGGATTTAAAAAAAACAGTTTAGAACATGAACATAGAAGAGGACAACAACCAGAAAGGAAATTTGAATACCCCCACCCAAGAAGCAAAAATGGTGGTGGAACAAAATTCTTATATAATCAAAACCATACAGATTCTCCAAGTAGACTTGCAAAGTTTCAGAGATGATAATCTTAATGAAATAAAGGAACAACAAGCAATTAATGAAGCATTGTTGCAAAACATGATGAGAGGAAGCCCACAAGGAAAACCCATTTATTCCACAAATAGGTTCAAGAAATAATTGTATCATAAATGGGCCAAGAGACCGAGAGAAGAAGGAAAAAGAGAATATACCCATGAACCTCCAGAAGGAGATTATCACAGTCCTTCTAGTGATGACTCTCTTTCTCCATGCATAAAGAAACTGTGAAATGGTGACAATATCCAGGGAGAGTTTCGAAAAATAAAATCCCCAACATATGAAGGAGAGATGAACACATGATAGAAAGATGAATAATGGATTTTGGATATGAGCAAATATTTCCGACTTCATAACTACTCTAGCGAAATGAAATCCCATCTAGCCATCTATAACTTAAATGGAAAAGAAGCTAGATGGTGGAGATAATTGAAGCATACCAAGAAATATGAGTTACGAGAAATATGGTGGAGTAAGTTTCGCAAGGATTTTTAAGAGAAATACATATCGAAAAGGTTCTTCGACAGAAATTTGAAAGAGTTTCATGAGTTACGTATGGGATCCTTGACTATGGATGCTTTTATTAATAGATTTTTGGATCTGTTTCAATATGTGCCATACATCAAGGACGAGAAAGTAAAAATACAACATCTTTTAGGATGTATTCCTCCCAACTTCTCGGGAAAGGATTGAATTTCAAATTCCTAAAAATTTTGACACCGCCTTACACAAAGACAGGATTTTCTATGAGCATGCACAGCTGACGCAAGAGAACATTAAAAGAAGCAAAGATGGGTCTAGGACCTTCTCAGACAACCAAAAACTGGGTTTTAACCTACCACCATACAAAAAATAGAACAAAATTTTTCCATCCAACAAGAACTTCAACAAACCAGGTACAAAGCCATATGTACCAGCTCCAAATACTAACAAGCCAATAATAAATGGGGGAGCAAATGTTGCACCGCTGCAAATCAAATGCTGGAAATTCCAAGGGCCTCATTATGCCTGAGACTGTAACAACAAGACCAATGGGGTATTGCACAACTTAAAAGAAGAACCAACAGTAGAGGACATAGATGGAACACTGCATATTTATGTATCCTTGGATGGTCGACAGGAAGACCATCAGGATACCATGGTTGAGATATAAGGTAAGATATTAAACAATTCTATTTCAATACTGATTGACACCGGTGCTTGCCGGAGCTATGTATCACCTAATATTGTTGATGTATGTAATCTAGGAAAAGTTAAACATGATAAACCCTGGTTGGTGCAATTAGCCACATGTATGAAATGAAAAGTTTCAAAAATAGTTAAAAATTGTTAGGTAAACCTGAATGGTTTTCCTACTAGAGTAAACTTGAACATCCTACCCTTAGGATTGTATGATATACTTATTGGCATGGACTCATTTGGAAAACACCATTTCATGCTCGATTTATTACACTAGTCAATATTGTGTACATATAGCTAAGGGAATCAAGTGAAGATTCAAGGCATACCTAAGAAAGTTTATGTAAGCCAGATATCTACTTTACAAGAAAATAAGTGCATTAGGAAAGGCTGCAAACTATTTGTAGTGAACATCCAAGACATAGAAGCTAAAACAAAATAGCACATCGAGTACTTTATAGTTGTTGTAGACTCCAAGGATCCATTTCATGAGGAAATTCCATGATTACCACCAAAACAAGACTTAGACTTTTCCATAGAGCTGACACTAGGATCCGTTCTGGTTTTAGAAGACCCTTATTGCATGAGCGCACTGGAGTTGGTGGAGCTCAAACTGCACCTGCATGAGTTGATTGAGAAAGGATATATCCAACCAAGTGTGTCCCCTTGGGGAGCACCGATACTTTTTGTAAAGAAGAAGGATGGTACGATGCGGATGTGTATCGATTACCATCATCTTAACAAGATGACTATCAAGAACTGATACCCACTCCCTAGGATCGACGACTTGTTTGATCAAGTACGAGGAGACAAGATATTTTTGAAGATCGACCTACGATCTAGGTAGCATCAAGTATGGATTCATCATGAGAATATTCACAAAAACCTCCTTTCATACAAGGTACGATGACTATGAGTTTGTAGTAATGTCGTTTGGGTTGACAAATGCACCCGCGAACTTTATGTGTATGATGAACAGTATATTCAGTAAATACCTAGATAAATTTGTTTTGGTCTTTATAGATGACATCCTAGTTTACTCTAAGAGTAATTTACTTTAA
Source organism: Pseudotsuga menziesii (assembly GCA_001517045.1). Taxonomy (NCBI): domain Eukaryota; kingdom Viridiplantae; phylum Streptophyta; class Pinopsida; order Pinales; family Pinaceae; genus Pseudotsuga; species Pseudotsuga menziesii. Next base: position 56,269 of record LPNX010992738.1, read on the forward strand.
GAGTAAATAAGAGCACGAGGAACACCTCCGCATAGTGCTACAGGTGTTAAAGGAACACCAGCACTACGCCAAGTTTAGTAGATGTGATTTTTTACAAACCATAGATACAGTACTTGGGTCACATCATCTTCGAGATGGGGATAGATGTGCACCCAGAAAACATTAAAGAAATAGAACATTGGCCTACCCATACTAGTGTCAATGGCATTAGATCCTTTTGGGATTAGTTGGTTATTACCAGAAGTTCATTGACAAATTCTCGAGGATAGCTTGTCCCATGACCGCTTTGCAAAAGAAGGAAAATAAGTTCTTATGGAGGACCAAGTGTGAGGAATGTTTTCAAAAGCTTAAAAATATTTTAACGAGCGCACTGATACTACAAATCACGGATCTCTATGGGATTTTGTTGTTTTCATAGATGCAAGCAAGGAAGGGCTTGAAGGATTCCTCCTGCAGAACAATTAAGCACTCTTTTATGAATTGAGAAAGTTAAAATAACATGACCAGAACTACCCCACCCATGAACTTGAGTTAGCGGCCATCATCCATGCCTTGAATATGTGGAGGCATTACCTCATGGGAAGGAAATTCATTCTGAAGACAAACAATATGAGTCTAAGATATTTATTTGAACAACTGAATCTGAATTCTAGGCAAGCCAGATGGTTGTATTTCCTTAGCAAGTACCATTTCGAGCTAAATAATATAAAGGGAAAAGAGAACAAGATTGTCGATGCTTTGAGTCGATGAACTCATATGATATATGAGGTGACTTTAAGTCAAACAGATTCAGATTTACATGAGAGGATTAGAATAGCCAACAGAGTTGACCCCTTCTATGTTGAAATCCTCAAGAATTTCCAAGAGGACAAGTTGTTCCAACAAAAAAAAAAGTACAAGGTTGACAAAAGGGGACTGCTATGGTCCAAGCAGAGATTGTATGTTCTTAAATGAGGGGACATTTGGTCTAGACTCCTCATGGAATTTCTTCGGACAAGCTACCTGGGCCATCCGGGATATTAAAATATGATATCCGCCATTAAGAGACACTTTTTCTAGCCTAAGTTAAAGTCTGACATAGAATTTTTTATCACAAAATGTTAGGAATGTGAGCTGGTCAAAGCTAAGCACTAGCATCCTTCAGGATTGCTGCAGCCATTACCCATTCCAGAATGGAAGTGGGAGGTAATTAGTATGGATTTTATCATGGGTTTACTGAAGAGTAAGAAACAAAATGACTCTATATTTGTAGTAGTTGGAAAATTGTTAAAAGAAGCACACTTCATTTCAGTGAAGCTGACCTATAAGGTAGTACAAATTGTTGATATATTCTTGAAGGAGATATTTAGATTGCATCGGATACCCAAGGAAATCATCTCACATCAAGATACTTAGTTTATCAGCAACTTTTGGAGATCGTTATTATCCGAATTACAGACGAAGTTGAACTTTAGTACTATTGACCACTCATAGGTAGACAGGAAGACCGAACAGGTAAACCAGATTGTAGAGGACATACTTAGGATGTATGTTATGAACAATCCCACCAAATGGGAATATTCCCTGCATCTTATAGAGTGTTTGTATAACAACGGATACCATACTTTCGCCAAGATGAGTCGTTTTGAGGTACTCTATGGACAGAAGTGTAGAACATCGGTTACTTGGGATAGTCGGGTGGATCGACTCATGTTAGGGCCTCACTTACTAAAGGACTTGGAACAATTGGTTACCAAAGTCCAGTTGAACCAGAAAGAAGTAGAAGACTGCCAAAAAAGCTACACGGACTGGAAAAGAAAAGATAAAAAATATAAAAAAGGAGACTATGTTTACTTGAAAGTAAAAGAAAAATGAAGCTCGTTGACCTTAGGAAGGTGTGGTAAGTTAGCACCTATATTTTCTGGACCCTTTGAGATACTAGCCAAGAGAGTGCTAGTGGCATATGAGCTAGTGTTAACCACTCACATAAGAGTCCATAATGTTTTCCATGTATCTTTATTAAAAAAATATATATTTATGATACTAAACATGTGATTGATTGGTCCTTATTACAGGTGGAACCTAAAGGGGAGTTTTCCCCTGAACCTATTCACATATTAGACAAGAGAGAGGTGCAGCTTAGGAAGTGCACCATAGTCTAGTTGAAATTGAAATGCAGGCACTTCGAGGCCAATGAGGCTACTGGGGAGAATGAAGCCACCATGAGAAAGGATTACCCTGCCTTGTTTCATGATTTCATGTTGAGTCCCTAGAACACCAAGGACAATGTTGTTCCAAGCGGGGAGGGATGCAATATCCCGAATTTTGACCTAACACTTATGGGAATGAGACCCATTGATTAGGATGTTACTTTGATGTTTTATTTTGATATATTGGGTCGAAGACCCTATTGCATATGAACATGATGATGTGCTTGATATATTGTTTGATATGTTTTCTATATTCAGCATGGACCCTGAAGCACATGATTAATGAGAAGTTTTTTGTTGAGAAAGGAGCTCTAGAGCACACATGTAATTGATATTTTGCGTTGAGCAAGAAGCTATGGAGAACATGAGTATTTATATTTTTGTTGAGCTAGAAACTCTGTAGCACATGAGTTTTGAGACATTGTGTTGAGCATGATGCTCTCTAGCACATGAAAAGATAAATTTGTAGTGTTGGGCATAAGCCATGGATCCTTCCAAGTTGATGTTGAGCTTAAGCTCTGGAACATTGGATCCTTGGCCATTGTATCCCTAGGTGTATCCTACAAGTACATCCTAGAATTAGTGTTGAGCGAGGAGCTATTGAATTGCACTAAGTTTGTAGCTCCCTGCTTTTAGCACTGACTATGGGATCTAGATAAGTGTTAGGAGTTACAAAAAAGAATTAATAATGTTGAGTGAAAACGACTTGAATAAAAAATTGACCTCATCTGACTGGTATGCATAAAGAGTAAGCATGGTAATAATACTAATAGCTCTAAGAAATAAAGGAAGGCTACATATATTATTATTATTACTAATGATAATTAAATATTAAAATAACTACAATGAGTGGCTTGTGGTTTTTTCCTGGATGGGTTTCAATGTTACATGTTGTGTATATGTGTGAATGTTGAAAAGATTAGACAAGTGCATATTTATAGTGTTAATTATTTTTTGGTTTTTGTGCTTTAAAGAGATCATTGTATGAATGTTGTATTTCGAGTAATGAATATATCTGTGATGATTTTCCACTGTTCATTTGCGTAAGGTCACATAACCAAGGGCGAGTAAGACTTCGGTATTGATATCTAAAGTGCAACCCACCAACCCATATTCCCAATATTTGTTGGAAACCTTGGCGTAGGGTCAAGGACATAAAAACCCTCTCACACAACTGCAAAAACATGGTTCTAGTAGTTATCCATAAGAACTGAGATATCTTGGGTGAGACAACATCTATGTCGCAAGTACTATCGGTTGGGCTCTGCTCTGTTGGGTTGATATCTGGGGTTTTGTTGCACTGACAAGAGAGAGGGGATTGAGCCTGGGTCGTAGGGGGGAAGAAAATCCCAATAAATGGTTTTGTTTCTAGGACTTGAAAATGTGTATTGAGGGACATGTTCTGGTATCCCATGAAACCGGAGATCCAAAGTTGGGTGGACGCAAAAGAGCTAGAGTTTGCACAAAAAGCAACTGAAGGATATCGATGGAATTTGGTAGAGTGGTTAGAACGATACATATATTGAGAAATACATGATATTTTATTTGTCAAGTTCCCCACCCTATTGTATGAATGGTTTTACAAGTTGATAAAACAGAAAAAGAATTTTCAAGGAGGGGAACCAACAGAATGGACTTCGTTCTTGATTGAGCGGCTGAAAAGAATCAACAACCCTATATGAAGGGATGTGCAGTTCTCGGTAGATATTATCATAGAAGGATATATCATTGAGATCATCGTTGACATGATAATCTCATACAACGAGACCGAGAGAAATTTTTTCCAAGGACCATGCAGTCGATATCTCTCATCTTGGAAGACGTGGAGCAAAATGCTCATATGTGAAAAGGGTATTCTAGGGATGATATTTGAAAAGTAAAGGGTGGTTATGTATTAGGAGAACCATAAAGTGAGATGTTCCCAGGGGACAATGAAATTGAACTAGAATCTGGCTTTTTGAGAAGCAGAAGGAGATTCAGGTCCAGTAAAAGACAAAAAAATCTGTCCGAATGCGGCAGTAGCAGCATAGAGAAAGAAGAAGAAGGCTATGAGTTTACATCGTACCTAGACAAACGATTGTGCGACGAGGAAGAAGAATACTAGACAATCTCAAAAGGAGATGAAGAATCAGAGGAGTCAACTAAAGATATGAAACCTGAACGTGTACTCAACTCACCGACGGTACTAGAGGTAAGAACACGAGAACCATCTCTAAGTATTTATGTAAATATGAGTAGTACCAACACTGTAAATAGAGGACAAGGAAGTCCCACTAATCCACATTTTTTCCATAATGTACCACTAGTTAATACAGTACTGACCAACCCAATGGATGGAACTGACATTAAGCTCCCAATATTAACTAGGAATGGCTTGGAAGACCCAGAACAACATTGGTTTCTATGTGACACCATCTAGACTATACGATAGATCCAGGACAAGAAAATCAAGAAAGCACAGATGATTACAACTCTATGGCATCGTGCGTTGGACTGGTATATGAATTTCTCCATAGTACCAGTGGGAATGGTCCCAAAGGCACTCAATGAAATCAGACTTAGGTTAATTAATGAATTTAAGAAAATGAAGTCTGAGTCACAATGCATCACTGATATCAAGGAGATCAAGAAGCTACCAATAGATTATGTTTGGGATTTTGACCAAAGATTTAATACGTTAATGGCCAAGGTTAGTTTTCAAATGTCGGATGTGCAACATAAGGAATGGTTCATTACCTCACTGCCACACATCCGAATGTCGTTGATGCAAAAAAACACTCATGTTGTAGACAGAGGCTCTAGAAATAGCCATGAAGTTATAATCCTCACCAGTTGGAGACACTGGCTTCAGCATGATGTAAATTCATTTGTAACTGACCAATATTATGATGCAGCTCCAAAACATCAAAAGAGGAAAATAAGTTCAGGAAGAACTATGTCGTACCATGTACAAAACATATGGACACCATAAGGATAAATTATTGACTCAAATGAACTATGTTGCATTAGGTGCATCGAACCCATTAAACACCCAAAGAATTCCCTGGTGCAGAGTATCCCAGACTAGATGTCACAATTCCGAAGAAGGAATCTACTTGCAAAATATTGTAAGTGCACCTGCTAGTCTGTATTGTAAATTTTGTAGATCAGTAGGGAATGATGAAAAGGATTGTAGATCCTTCCAGCTACACTAGGAGAAAATAATGGATACATACCTAATGAAGAATGAGGAACAAATGTAAGTTGAGAGGGTGTAGTATCAGTAGCATCCTGCGTAGTTCCAACAACAACAATATCCTCAACCACAATATCAGCCAAACCAGTATCCTCAACAACAACAATACCCTCCACAAAGGGGGGGGAGGAACTTTAGAGGGAGAGGATAGCCATAAGGAGGAGTATTTGGTCAGGGAAGAGGTCAAGTTGTATGTTATAATTGTAGGAAACCAAGACACTTTTCGCAATATTTTTAAATACCTGCAAATAAATGTACATATTGTAAATAATTTGATCACACTATCGAACAATGTCTATGACTTATTGCAAAATGGCAGGCTAGAACTATCATCAACCCCAACCCAACGCAGAATCAGAATCCAAACCCCAATATAAATATTCAAATGATTTATTTCGAACCAGGACAACAAGGAAAAATAAATGCAGTCTTATGTTGGTCCTCATGTTTAATCTATATCTGACTATATCCGGAAAATCCATCCATAAATGAGAACACCTCGCTACCCACACACTCATCCAAAATCTGATCAATAAATGGTGTGGGGAAATTGTCCTTAGGACAGGCATGATTCAAACCACATAAATCAGTACATATGCGGATCTCTCCCTACTTCTTATCAACCAGAACGGGGTTTGAGACCCACTCCGTCAAGGGACCAGGATAGATGAAACTGACTTTCAACAGCTTCTCTATCTCTACCTTAATGGCGGGTGCTTTCCTAGGATTCATCGCACGTAAACGTTGTCGAACCGGCTTAGTGTTGGGGTAAGTCTTAATCTCGTGCTCGAAAATACAAGGGTCAATACCTGGCATCTCATCGTAAGACCAAGCAAAAATATCATAGAATTCCTTAAATAGCTCGGTGTATTCAAGAATCTCAGCATGGGAACATTCCGCTCCAATATAGACATTCTCTATCATGCCAATATTGCGAGAGATGTTGATAGGAATCATTGTAGATATATTTTCCATGTTTCCATCAGCCATCAGACCAGGAGAGCTTAATGGAACCATAGGACTACCAAATCTTTGACTAAGAACCTCCCTAAAATCCTCACGCTCCAAACGGTCAAGCTCTAGAATAAAGTACGATCTATGATGAAGTATCTCCCATGGTGGCTCAACTCCTGACATAGCCCCAGTAATCACTTCATCTAAAGGGAAAACCATATCAAGGTAGTCATGTGCGTGAGAAGACTGTACTACCCATGCCGAAAGCACATAAGGGTCCTCCTCCTCCGTCCGTGAAGAGGAAGGACTAGGCTCTACAACAGATTTGAGATTAGCTTGATCAGCTATCATAGCTGCAGGAAACCGCACATTTGTCATGATGGGCTCACTCGAAGTACTCGGTGTGGGAAGAATCAAAGCATCTTCCATATGACTTGTGCGAAAAGACACTGATGCCATAGATGTTGACGCCTCATCGAAACTAGATCCTATCATGAGGATCAGTGAAGGACAACTAAATATTCCCATGAGGGATGGGTACATGCCTACACCCACACTCCCAGTTGCCGGCTGAGAGTGCTCAACGATCGGGATCGAAGCTCCCGAAGATGTGGGAACAGACGGATTCTTGAATGTCATTTGATCAATTGCTATGATCTTCCCGTTATGTGGAAAGCATATAATGTGGAACAAGGAAGAAGCAATGGATTGCATACTATACATATAGTTCCTACCCAGCAAGAGATTGTAGTCAAGGGGTGCATCAACCACCTCGACTTCTATCGCAACGATCTTCCCTCCCAAACGGACTTTAAGGGAAGGAAGGATTCTGTGTGGCCTAAAAGATCTCCCATCGAATGCAGTTAACATGTTCACTAATTTAGACAGCTCAAGAGAACCTAGACCCTTCCAATAGGATAAAGACATCATAGAAGCAGCAATGCCTTCGTCAATCATAGTAAGCTTGACGGTCATATTAAGACATTCTACGTGAATCAAAAGAGACACATAGTAGGGCAAGCGAGGCTGAATTCCTGTGGTTTCAAATTTGATCACAGAAGAAGAATCATCATCATTCACACCAAGGGCAGAAAGCAACGCCTTCCCTTGCAAAGGACAACTCTGAAGAACTTTCAATGCAGACATCGCACAAGGAGTGTGGCCCAAATCCTCGACAACTGAATAGTTCTTGGCGGCCCGGGCATTTGGATTATGACCTGAATGCTTAAGGACTCCGTTAGGAATGTGAGGTGTAGTCTCAGGTTTATCCATAGGCTTCTCAATATGCAAAGGGGACCCTAGTGGATCAAGATCTTTGCCTGGGCTGGGTTGTGACGAACCATAATATTTTGCATGGATGACAACTTTTGCAGCACAGACCATGTTAATGCACCCACGACTACTGCCCTCCGGTGGATCGTGATCATCACCAGACTGGTCATGGGAATTTGAGTTCATATTTTGATTATGCGGTAAAGGGTTAGTTAGCACAGCTGGGCCCTGCGCCAAGAATCTCAAAGCTTCTTCAATACGAGGGCACAAGTAAGTGAGGTGATCATCCTTACATAACTTGCAAGGGAACTTAACCTTATGCTTAGCTTGCTTGTCCCCCCCAGCATTTCTACCATTCTTGTCATTACTGTTAGCATTATCATTCGTATTCCCACCCTTCCTATTATTTTTACCCTTTTTTCTATTCTGTCCGGGCTGCTGGTTACCCTTCTGGTCCGACAATTGCACATAAAGTACACTCATCATTTGGGCAGGTTAAGATGAAGCCGTAGCTTGTCCCGAAGCAGATTGGTTGATTGACAATTGACTAACTTGTTTTGAAACCGAATCCACAGGTTTTTCACTTGCACAACCCACAATGCCATCGGCATGTGGTCTAGGTTTGACTTTGGGGTCGAAACTGGAACGAGGAGCATTGGGAATAATCTCATACAACAAACCGGACTGAGCATAAATCAAGTCCAATTCCTGTGCCCTAAAAATCACTTGTTCATCATTCTGCACTCCAGATGTGGAAACATCCTTCGCTATATATGGTAATAACGACTTGAGGAACCACTCGAGGAGGAACTCCGACGGTATAAAGGCTTTAATTAACCTCTTCCATCTACGCCACTCTTGAATATGATTAGAGATATGTGTGTATTTATCTTGCCAAAATGTCGACAAGATTTCAGTATGAACGTAATAACGTACTGGTAGCTAGAAGTGATTAATAAAAGTCATCGTAAGGTCATCGAAAAACGTGAAATCTCCCCTAGGTAACTCTATATACCACTTCACGGAAGGCCCTGTAAGAGTGCATTGAAATAGTCTCAAACAAACTGAGTCATGATGTAAGGAATTTGAAGAGCACCATAGGTGAAATGTAGTAACATGTTTGCTCGGATCCTCTCCCGGTTTTCCCTCGAACTTAGGTATGTCTGAAGGAAGTTTGGTAGGGACAACCGGCAAAACCGGGTCGTGAGCCATAGGATCATTTGTTAGGCTCGACAAGTTAGGAAGATTGAGCACCGTGAGGAAAGGGATCCTAGGATGATGAGGTCAATGGAGCGCTCCCTGATTCATATATGGCTGATTACCACCATGGCCTTGGCCATAGTGTCCTCCTCCCATATGACCCGTATAGGGTGGCGTGGAAGCACCATAGTGCGGTAGACCTTGACTAGTAGGAGATAAAAAGCCGTAATTAGGAGAGTAAGCAGGTTTTTGATACCCGCCTCCATAAGGTGAAGAACCCTATCCATATTGCATCCCATAACAGGGTCCATAAGTCATCGCATGTGATGCCCCATGAGACACTCCGTAGGTAGGAAGATACGCTCCGGAAGTAGGGATATACATACTGGGAGTAGGGATATACACCCCAAAAGTAGTAACATGACCTCTAGAAGTATGAACATATCCTCCCGAAGCAACGGGCAGTATGTAAACTTGAGACACAATCGGTCTAGTAACCGCAGTACGAACCAGACTCGTAGCCATGTGCCGGCTCGAAGGACCATGTGAATAAGGTGGAGGATGAACATTTGAATAAGTAGGGACCAAGGACGGAGGGACCTGAGTAATAATGTATGTGTTATTCCCTATCCTTACCCATCTTGGGTCTGGTATCCTAATAAGATCACTAACCCTAGACCTAGGTGGAATATATGACGCAGCTTCCACCGCTAGGATGGAAGGTGCAATGTGACTAGTGCTCCCAAACCTCTTCGCATGGTAAGGAATGAGAGTGCCCCCAGGCATAGTGTTAGGCTTGAACTTAGATTTGACATGAAATTTCAAATCGTGTGTGGGAAAACTAGACATACCATAACTACCGGAACTAGTGCTTGCGGGTGGAAAATGAGCCTCGGCATCCTCCTACATTCCATACCGATAATGCATCAATGGGGAATTGACCTTAGAGTGAGTAGGTCTATCATGAGAAGTTCCTATCTCATAAATCACAGGACCTAGCTCATCCAAGTCGGGTGAAGAATCATAAGTAGGAGTAAACTCCCCATCATCCACACGAATGGGATAAGGTGGTTCAGGAAGATCCTCTACATGGTCACCCATGGTGTGTGAATCAATGTGTGAGATAGTCCACCTGGACTATCTAGGTCTCTCTCCCAAAGGAGGAGGAGAAGTAGAAGGAAAAAGTCCTACTAAGCGACAAGAACAGCGAGGAGCCGCACCTAAATCCACAATGACTCGAAAATAAAAAAGACTCTCTATTTACACAAACCCTAGGCCAACTATCGTGCAAAGAGCAATCACTAATAAAATCTAAAGGAAAATGCAAGCAAACAAGGGATGGATAAGTGAGCTCCCAGATGAAGCAGGTATGTCTCACCTAGGAGAGGCTTGAGACTCCCATACACAACAAGCGGAGGTACGTAACCAATTATTGTGGCCCTCAGCTTCAACGCGTAAAGCGACTGTGTTGTCTGACCCCAATCTAGCAAGGACACCCACAGAATAACCCTTGCAAAGTACCCCCTTGATATCCTAGGTAAGACCACTAAGGTCACCTCAATATAATCAATGCTCAGGCAGACAGTCGCAGGAGAGATTGACCATATGGGCAGGGTAGTAAATCCCAACAATCTCGAAAGAGCCCCTAGATACGAATACAATCCTGTAAATATCTCCGGTGCTACTCAGTTATGGCTAGGGGTCATCCTAATCATTAACCGCTCACACTACCTCGTGCTTAACTCCCTTTTGAGAGGAGGATCCTAGGAAACACTGGTTATATCAAGAATTTCACACACTCACCTGGACAGACACATACATGTTGTCGTTTAGTGATCTTGGAGAATTTACTTACAATGAACTATTCCAAGATACTAAAACCTAAGCTTGTTGGTGCACCCTAGAAAAGAAAAGAGTGTAATTCATTTTAATTTAGCGTTGATTTTAGTTGGATTTATTACTCAAAAAAGGGATATGACCATGCAACTAATGGTGTTATGACACAACATGAAGTAAAATGCACACCTAACAATCAATGCAAATGCATTGTTTCCATGAAAGCAGGGTATGCTACTATGTGAAATGCACAATTTTTCTTCAAATGATGAATGCAAACTTTTCCTATATGAAGTCTTAACTAGTACTCCAAAGCAAATCTAGCGCAAGTACAATGCAAAGATGCAAAATGCAATGCATGATGATAAGCAAATGTTTTTGGATTTTTTGAAATAAAATGAGATTCAAAAGCAAAAGAATGATTCTACAACCCCTAGACTCTGCAAGCACACACAAACAACACTCAAGCAAAGCACTAAGGTAAAAGAACTCTAATGCACTAATCTCAAACAAAAAATCGAAAATTCCATGACAAGAACCTTCTTAAAAAACAAATTTAGCCTAAAAAAACCGTTTTTGGTCAGAATCAGAGGTCCAAACAGACTCAGGCAGTGCCAAAGGAGACTCATCAAATGCCAAAATTCACCTAGCAACCAATTAACTCCCACAAAAAGGAAAAAGCAAGGGCATACGCGACTGTTCACAGTAAAACCGCATGTATACACCGAAATAACAGATAAATCCGCATGTATATGCGACTGTGAGTTAAAAACTCGCGTACAGGAAGAGAGGTGCCTAAAATTCAAGGCAAAAAGAAAAGTTGAGACAAACTTCACACCAATAAGACACTAGAAGGAATACGTGCCCCCAGACCCGACACAGAAATAAGAGAGAAAGAGCAATTCAAATTCATTGAATGCCGATAAAACAACCCTCAAAGGACAACTACTAGGAACTCCCCAGCGGAGTCGCCAATTCTGTTACGGAGAGAAATTCCTATGGCTTGGGGTACCACAATAGATAGCTTGACTCCAGAAATAAATCCTTTCCAATATGCTATAGAAATTAAATGTCTAACACTAAAGGATCAGACCTCGTACCTTATTCCAGACGGTTGAAGTAGATCCCCGTTGAGCTTTCCAACTTCGGCTTGAATTGATAGATTACTTCCTCAACAACAAGTAAACAATACACGCATTCTATGTATCATGGTGTTAGATCTATTCTAGCATATATAATCAATAATGTATAAGCATTCGACATAATCCCATGGATAAAATATTCATTCAAACACACATTATTGGACAGGGCGGCATAGTTGCCACCTCCACATAAGGAGTCCACACAAGAACCCACACGATGATCCATGTTATCATCGTGCTACTCGATGGTGGCGCATGTCAGGAATTAATAGACTCATTGTTGGAAGCAACCATTGGTGATGATTCAGTAATTTCCCAGCTCCCTATAATAGAACACTTGGACCTGTGCTAACATACAGAGTGAGTCAAAACTGGTGAAGAAAAAGGATGACTAACTGTTGTGCTAGTAATGAACCTAGGGGTCCTAATAAGTAATATATAATTACTATTCTTCTTAGGAAACCTGTTGTTCGATGTTTTTTACTACCCACTAGTTGCTGCTTGGAAATTCACCCACTTTGGGGTCTTCATGTAGAAGCAGCTCCAGCCATCGGGGTGAATATGTTCATCACACTGGAGAAACATTCTGATGGTGGGAAAAAAATATTTCCTTAACGAAGTTGGGCCAGGAAGGAGAAGAAATTCCAACAACGCCGATCAAGAAAAGCATCCCACCGAAACCCCCAGACAACGTCGGCAAAAAATAATTTCCACACTGCATAGTATCCATTGCTAGGACTGGAACATGGAGGAATGAAGGTATACATAACCACCTTCATCACTGGAAATTGCCAAATATAAGGATGGTGATGACGTATCCAAATATGTGTTGCTCTAGATTACCCTGAAGGAATGATCTAGTCTGGCTATGAGACCACAACTCTGACCAACATTGATTCTAACAAAAATATCGATTCCTTGCTGGTTAGAGCGACGACAATGAGTTGTGAAATGTACTGGGATGTAGCGAACTCCTTCATGAGTAATTTTGAATTGTATTTTGAATGGAGGATGGAAAAACGTGGGTCAAGTGGAGGGATGTAATTGAAAATGCACACAAGGAACATTGGTGTCCCCAATAGGTCCTTCAACCCCTGCGTTTTACCGCTATGTCCTATCTTTCCAGACAGTAACAACCTCTAGAATAAGAAAAGAATGAAAAGCTTGTCAAGGATTTAGTACTATTGATAATTAGTACTCTCTTATATAGGCCTGCAAAGCTAACAATGTCACCAGGAGAAATAGACACTACCAAGAAGCAAGCCAAACACAAAAGGAACATAAACCTTCCCACTAGCTATGAACACATACAAAACATATTATCAAACACAGAATGAACATAAAAGGCAGAAGCAGAAAGGGTCACAGGGATAATTCATCCTGTGCACCAAAAGGTGCACAATGTTGTAGCCTCAGTAGAAAGAAACATGATGGAATGTGTCAGTTTCGACCTGGTGGAACACATGCAGCAAGTTGAGGAATAAGTGCACACAGAAAAGAGAAACTGCTGAAAATTCTAGAATATTTTTAGAACACAGTTCGTGCAAGTCAGTTTACAGAACAATAGCTCACGTGGCTTGGGACGATCCGTAGGTGAGTGTTGGGATCCTGTTGGGCCTGAAATAGAAGGGAAGAATTCATATGGAATTCTTCCTAACTAAGGGAAAAATAGTACAAGGAAGAAGAAGAAGGAGCTGCGACATAGTAGAAAACATCAAGGAAAAAGCGAAGGACGTTGTGACAAAAGAAGGAAGAAAAGGAGAAAGGAAAAGAAAAGGCACAAGACAAGGAAGTTGCACCAGTTTTGTAGGTCACAATGGAAGTACAAATTATGATACATAATGACATGGAATAATATTCACAAAATCTGGCATCCAAATAAGGTAATGGTTGGAAAGTGACAGTAAGGCATGATGTGGAGAAGCAACATCCATTAGCAATCATAGGTATGAGCTCGATTGGAGCTGGAAGAAACCACATGCGTAAATGAATTTTTGTAAGTCAGGCCGATAGCGCCTCTTTGGTCATATTTTGCTAGAATAGGAAAGACAGCTTGTGGGATGAGGATAGTAAGTCAGATGAGATAGGAACTGTAGATAAGTCTATTAGAGTCTGTATCAAGTCATGATTGAGTCTATAACAAGCATGTATGGGAATATATTGAGTCTATTATAAGGATATAAAAGGAGAAACCTAAGTTGTACATGGGTTATCCTATCAATCAGTTAGCCTATTAGCTAGTTCTTGTTTGGAGGCTTTTTTAGTAGAGTAGAGGATACAACAGTTTTGGAGTGGGTAACTTTGGATCGCTGAGTGCATTAAATTAAGTACATCTATACCTGAGTGGGAAAACATATAGGGAAGGTCTAGTCGATCCAAGATATGTGTGGATCACTAAGTAGGAATATAGTAGAGTAGTAAATATAGAGAAGAACATATAGCATGAGAGGGAAAAGAAGTTTGTAGAGATAGAAGAGAAGATTTGGAATAGAGTCTGTAGCTTATGTATAGACAAAAGGTGCATATATTTTCTCATGCCAGTGCCAAATGAAGAGAACCTTGTGGTTTTTTCCTAAATTGGTTTCCACATTACATGCTTTGTATATGTGTGAATATTGAGTATCTTAGACAAGTGTATATTTATTGTGTTAATGATTGATTGGTTGTTGTGCTTTAAAGAGATGATTTTATGAATGTTGTATGTCGAGTAATGAATATATATGTGATGGCTATTCACTATGAATTTTTGTAATATCACATAAACAAGGGCAAGTAATACTTATGTATTGATATCTAAAGTGAAACCCACCAACCCACCTTCCCAGTATTTACTGGAAACCTTGACGCATGGACAAGGAATTAAACACCCTCCCACACAATTGTGGAAACATGGTTTTGGAAGTTACCCATAAGAACTGAGATATATCAGGTGAGATGAAATCTACATCGCAGGTGCTATCGGTTGGGCTCTTCTCAATCGAGTTGATATCTTGGGCTTTGTTGCAATGACCAGAGAGAGGGGACTGAACCTGGGTCACAGGGGTGATAAAATCCCAACACTACACCAACATTAAAATAAATATTAAATAAACCAGTTACAAATAATTTTATAAATAACCAGATGAAAGATCGAATCTCTTAATTCACAAATTCAAACCCTTAAACAAATCACAGTGCTGGAAGATTTAATACTTCCATAAAACACATCATTCCAAATATAAATACTGATAAACTATTACCATTAAACCAAACATAACCTTAAACAAAACGTTGTAACCATTATCATAAAAGGAGTATCAAATTTACGAAAGGCGTGAAGGCCAAGAGACTTTCCATGTTTACTTCCAAATCATGCTGTGAGAAATGCATCTCAGACTAGACCTAGGAGCTAGAACAATTTCACCATCAAAGTGTTTGACAAAACATGCAAGAGAAAACAAAGAGAGAGAAAATAACTGGAACATCACATGTGAAAGGTGTTGATTGCATATCATATTATTATCATACATCATTTATAATACAATGGAAAAATTCGAGTGGCTCTGGAAGCCAACTGGAGTTGTACATGTGTCAATGTGAGAAATGACCTAAAAAATATGCAACCTACAACTTAGAGTTGGTTGCCATCATACATGCTTTGAATATGTGGCGCCATCACTTAATCGGAAGAAAATTTATATTAATGCCAGATAATAAAGGATTAAAATATTTGTTGGATCAGCCTAAATTAAATGCAAGGCAAGCTAGGTGGCTAGCTTTCCTTAGCGAGTAAGATTTTGAAATCCAACATATTAAGGGAAAATAAAATAAGGTTGTTGATGCTCTAAAAAGAAATACAAAACTAAATTTTGTAGCAGCAATTAGCACTTATAAAACAAATTTAGAAGAACAACTAGAGGAAGGAGTGAGATTCGATGAAAACTATCAAAAATTACAAGCAAAAGTAACATAAAATTTAACAGAAAGTTTAAGTACAGGGTATAGTCTAAACGAAAAAGGATTATTACTATATAAAGAGAGGCTATATATACCTAATGTACCTAATATTAAGTTACTTATTTTAAATGAAATTCATAAGACTCCTTACTCAGGACATCTCGGTTATTAGAAGACTATAACTATGTTGTGAAAGGATTATTTTTGGCCAAACATGAAGAATGAACTGGTAGAATACATTGCCAATTATTTTGAATGTCAACAAGTTGAGACTGAACAATAGCATCTAGCCGGATTACTACAACCATTACCTATCCTTAGCTGGAAGTGGGAATAAATCAGTCTTGATTTTATCACAAGTCTACCTAGAAATCTAAATCTAAATCACTCGATAATGGTAGTCGTTGATAAACTTAGTAAAGTGGATCATTTTATACCTATAAAAACCACTTACAAGGCTGCTAATATTGCTGATATATTCATGAAACAAATATTTCATTTACATGGGATACCAAAAGTAATAATTTCTGACCGAGACCCTAAGTTTACAGGAAATTTCTCGAAGTCTTTGTTTAAAGGACTGAATACTACTTTAAATTTCAGCACCTCTTTTCATCCCCACACGGATGGACAAACTGAAAGAATGAATCAAGCGTTGGAAGATATGCTCAGAATGTATGTTAAGGAACATCTAGGTAAATGGGAAGATTACTTACACCTAGTATAGTTTTCTTACAACAATCACTACAAAGCTTCAGCAAGATACAATCCATTTGAAATTTTGTTTGGCAGGAAGTGCAATACCCCCATATCATGGAGTAATCCAGTTGACAGGTTAGTATTAGGACCTAAACTACTGAAAGAGATGGAGTTAATTCTAAAACAGGTGCAAGGTAACTTGAAATTTGTGCAAGACAGACAGAAAAATCAAGCAGATATTAAACAACCTCAAAAAGAGTTCTAGGTGGGTGAACATGTCTTTATAAAGGTAAGGCCTAAAAAGAGTTCCTTGAGATTAGGAAGTTGTACTAAGTTAGCACCCTGATATTGTGGACCTTTTGAGATACTGTCAAGAATAGGACAGGTGGCATATCAATTGGATTTACCGCCAAATCTAAAGGTTCATAATGTTTTTCATATTTTCTTGTTAAAAAAATATGTACATGATGCTACTCATGTTATAAACTGAAATAATGTGTAGGTGGAACCGGAAGGATTTTTTCTAGTGGAACCGGATTGTATCCTCGAAAGGAGGGAGATCTTGCTTCGGAATCACACCATTGTTTAGGTGAAGGTGAAATGTAAGCACCTTAGTCCAGAAGAAGCCACCTAGAAATTTGAGAGTCATATGTGGTCTGCATATCTAATTCTGTTCCAGGTCATTCTGAGGACGAAGAATAAATAACATTGAGGATGACGTTATAATTTAAGGGGGTGTGTATGTCACATGCTCCAAATTGCAAACGATTTTATGCTTTAAGAAACATTATGTTATATTTTATTACAAAGTTTGTAATTAATGACCAAGTGGGGTCAAGGATAATTGAATGTAATTGTTGAATATTTTATTAATTAATAAATGAAAGATGAGAAATACAGTTTAAGGAGGCTATTAAATGAGTGTTTTACTGGTCACTTGGTGGAGAAGGCTGGGTTGAGAGTAGATTGACACTTGGCAACATCCTCAAACTACTTCTAGTTGTTGCAGGAGGAAACTTCCCTATTTTTTTGGTCATGTTTCCTAAGAAAGTGGAACAAGAGCAGGTGGCTCATTAAGTGAAAACTGACCCAAAAGACCTAGGCATGCTATTAAAACTTCCCATTGAAGATAGCTGAGGCTGCTCATTCTTAACTTGTGAAAATTCTGAGTGAATTAAGTGCACAAGAAAATTCGATGGAGGGGACTAGCATAAGCTTTTTTTAGTGAAAAGTGTTGAAGATCTCAACTAGTGCAGCTATTCTAAGCTAAGTTCATACTACTGCAAGCAAAATAGTTTTAGTTCTAAATACTCAGTAGAGTTGCAGAGGATTACTAAACTACATCTCTCACCTCGTACTTCTACCAGGTGGACTAAAGACAAGCTCGGGGGTCCTGAGATTTGCAGCTCAGCTATCTCTAGGAGTTGGTTGGGAGGAATAGGTTCCTTAAGTTGTTGTCACCTCTTCTACATTTCCAGGTTCGACATGATTTATCTAGTTTTCTAATTGCATATTTACATCTAGAAGTATTGAGTTTAAGAAATAATGTGTTATGCTTCTGTTTTGTTGTTGTTAGGGTTAGTTAATGAAATATTTTACTATGAAAATATAGTCAAATGTTGGATTAGATATATATTAGGGTAAATGATTAGAAGAATTTCTAGTTTTACTGATAGATTAAAAAAATACCTAACTGTATTTTTCACACCTTTTAACGGTAGTACTCTAGTACAATAGGTTAGATTAGATTCAGTTAAAGAATCAAATGAAGTATGCATGAATGTGTTTATTACCTTCTACAGG
>LPNX010992747.1:0-30139 GCA_001517045.1 Pseudotsuga menziesii
TTTTTAAGGTGACTTTAGCATCTAGTCCCTTAGTAATTAATTATTTAGGTTTCCCTCTCTTTGGCTCTTTCAACTTTCAAGTTAATTTCTTGACCCTCTTTGTCGAGGCTAATATGATGGTATCCTCTTATATCATGGATAAGTTATATTAGAATTTAAGTAAATAGGTTATAGTATTTTTAATTGGGATAGTTATGGCAATAATAGGAATCCCTATAGGATTCCATAGTTAAGACGATACGAAGACTATGTCGTCGAAAATCTCCCTCACCATTCTCTATTTTCCCTCATGGGTTTAGTTGGCCCCTTGTTAAATTGTGTTAATGTCTTACTTCTCCTAAGTTTTCCACTTAGGTAATTTAACTTATATAAGCTGCAAGGTTTTGTTTTTGGAGGGGCATTGTCCTTGAGCTCCTCACCAAAAACAAGTACAATAAACATTTGTAATTGTAAAGTATCTAGGGTATGCGGAAGGGGTATTACATCCTCTCCCCCTTAGAAATAACACCATCCTCGGTGTTCCTTTTTTTTCCAACCAATTTCTGTCATATATTTTTGTTTTATCTATTCTATTCTGATCCCCCTGATATCTTTCCATATCTTCTCAAGTCACTATCATTGAAGACCTGTAGTTTCCTGCAACAAGATCGGGTCCAGCCCCAAAAATTTTCAATAAACCATGCCCAAAATTATAATTCAACTTAAACATAAGCCATGGATCCTTTTGCATTATTAAAATTTGCAATTCACAGAACATATTCCTATCTTTATTAGTATCATATTACCCAATTATTTTTCCATAATGTAATTGATTCATTAGTAAAACATAATTACTCATCTTTTGGGTGGACATATTTTATCTCCAACCTTTGGATAGTTAAATAGTCTTAAACTTGAGGTAATACTTTGTTCATCTTTACACATTAAGACACATAACCATCCAATTACTTGGAACATTCGTTAAAACGACTTTCATTTTGCTATTTTTCAAACTTTCCCTTGAGTTCTTTTACCAATTCTTGCGTAGACTTATGTCTATTTTTTAAGTTTCTCTCCCTTTTGATTGCTAGTCAAAATTTTTCTCCTCAGTGACATCAAACAACATCATGTCTTCCAGTTGTCCATCTTTGCCTAGGTCTTGATATTGATATCATAACTCTTTCATGGTTCCCCTTGAGCCTCCTCGCTTGAGACAAAGAATTCCTTTCCTCCCAAAAGTAAGGTAGAGTTAGATCATCAATGTTTCTTGCCACATCATATGCCTACCACCAATGTGCTCACACGGAAATCATTTTTCTAATACCATTGTGCTACCACAACATGTATTCCTAACACCAATGTGCTCACATGACAATCACTTCCCTAACACCATTGTGCTCCCGCAGCATGTATTTTCCTTATTCACTTTTAATGTTAATTACAACCTTTGACTATTTGTGACACGCACATATTTGGTGCTTAACGTGACTTCACTGTCATTGTCCCTATTTGTGAATCGGCTTCATGGTGAATTAAATATAATTAACATCTATTAATATATACTAATTTCATTAATCAACATTTCATAAGTCGTAATGATTTGTACCTCTACCAAAATCCTAATTCATAAAATTATGTAAACCTTCCAAAAATAACTCCTTACTCATTTTGAGCAATTGAGCACAACTTGTTATAGTGAGTGAATTTATAATACATGTTTTTACTTGACCATGTCAATGTCCATAATCATGGTAAAACCCTGCAACGTTAGTACCAAACATCATAATCCACAGTTAACCCCTGGTTCATAAAAACCTCGTAAGAATAAAACTATAATAAGATAAGGAGTAAGACAACACTCATTTTGGAGTGGTTTAACTTCATTAATTAAGCCAGTGAATTTGGTAATCCAGTAGTCCATTTCAATTGGTAGTGTTCCAAGCATACTCTTGCAAGGTTAGTCCATAACCTTATATGACATTGATCAACTTATCATTTTCAAATATAAATATATTTAGACATCCTTACTCATCTATATTTAGATAATTTTGAGTGAAGGGATATTCCAACTTTACACAATATTTATGACTGGCAAGCTAGGGACATAGAAATTCCAATTTCTATATAGTGTTTTTAGAGGCAACAATATATTTCTCAATGGAGCGATTGTACTTTTAGCAAAACATAGTGGAGAAAGCTACAAATACCTATGAGTTAAAACTCCTACAAGCATGGGACGATTTATATATAATAGATTGTTTACCTTGGTTCCTTTCCATGGCTCTTTTGCTATCAGTCCCTAGGACATATTAGATGTGAAATGGATGGAGGCTTGAAATAGTATTCCAGACCTCTGAATTTTGAGTTATTTTCAGGGGTTAAGCAAGACTTCAATGAGTGCATAGCCATCTAGGAAAACTACTTGCTAGAAGAAATTCTATCATTTCAAAATAAAACACATAGTCTTATCCCAAATATTTTAGTTAATTGAAAACCCTGATGTTTTCCATGCAACCAAAATTTTGCCTCTCTTATTCAAAAACAAACCAAAATAACCAGAAATAAAAGCGGTCAATCAAAGTAAAACCGCATCAAATTATTTATGTACAAGGTCATCAAATCAAAAGAAAAATAAAATTGTGCCCACCCCTAAAAATCTATGAACTTATGAGTCAAGGGGCTAGGATGGATTGTAGACATGAGATACCTAACCGTGATCTAATTCTACTATTTTTGAAACCGAAACTATGTCTACTGATTTACAATCACTCCCATCAGCCTGTGAAAATTGAAGGAGATCAGGTTGAGTGTTAGTCATATTGTTGGCTTCTTTTGATGCATGATATCTTAGTTCAAGCTTCGTAATATAATTTCCCAAAACAGAATTAGCAGATTCATTTCCTTCTTCCAACTTAGTGATAGTGTGTTTCATGTAAGGTTCCCTTAAAATTTTGATCTGATTTGGGACCCCTTTATTACGAAACCATAAATGTGACCAATATAAAGAAAAATATCCTTTTGACCTTGTGGACCAATCACAGTTCAGAATAAGTCCATATCCATCCCATATGTCAACCACCACAATATCAATAAATTGACATATCTTGTTATTTGCAGATAAACGAATGAGAACATTCTCCATTTCCCCCACTACTTTTACACTAGTTCTGTCTAGTTGAGTGACTTCCCAAGCAGTAGGTTTTGGCTACCCATTAATTTTTTTGCAAACTGCGAGTGGCATGACATTCACTGATGATCCAAAATCTACCAAACAATTATGCACCTTATGGTTCAGCATTTCCAGAGTCAAAAGGAAAGGTGGGGTTCTAGCTTTCTCTTCCCCAATTGATTCGACATCTTTGTCCACAGGTTGGTTTTCGGTGGGTATATCTTCCTCTCGCTCTTTAGGTTTTTTCAGTATTTTCTTTTTTGAAACCTACTTGTTCTTTCATAGGATTAGGAGGCTTGTTGATTTGTTTCGTGTCTTGGCTGATAATGGTAATTTCAGTTACTTTGTCTTCAACATTGTTTTTTGGCTGTTTCCTGACATTCTCTTGCAACTTCTTAATTTTTGAGATTATTGCATTGTCTTTATTTACCAAATCCATGTATTTTGTTGTCGTTGGTGTATCCCCAGGTTTAAGAGTACTTTTTTCTGTATCAAACTGCGAGACACAATCCCATAAAAACATGGTATCATTTTCTTGTTTTTCTATGGTCTTATGGCCTTTTCCCTCTGCATCACTATCCTCAGTCAATTTATAGTCCAAGAGCTTATTCATCACCAATGTCATTGAATTTAATCATTGAGGATAATTCTTTTCAGAATGGGGTTGTTGTGAAAAGTGCAGAAATTATCCATTCCTACCTCTATTAGATTCATTGATGTTGAACTGTGTGGAGGGGTCTTGAATTGGTTGTTATTTTCCTTTCTTTTGTAGTAAGGTGTATAAGATTTCTGAGCTTCTTTTTCTTTCTCCAAATATATTATTTTGTTGGATAGCTTTTGCATCATCTTTAGCACCCCCTTAAAATCATGTAATTGCTCCTCTTTAGCTTTGGACATCAATAAGGCTCTTTTCTCGGATGTTTTTTCTCCAGATTGCTCAGGATAATCCTCTATACTTTCCTTTTCAGCCTCTACTCTTTTTGCTTCTTCATAAGTCTCTGCTAACATATGCTTAACTTGAGCTTCTATGAACATAGCCAAGTCAGGACCTAAAGCTGAGGTATAATACTCAACCATAACTTTAACAAAGGGCTTATTAGTTGCAGAGAAGTTCTTGAGGTAAGCAGAAAATCTTTGAGTGAAACTATGTACCTTTTCATTCCTTTCTCTTTTTAAAGAACCCATACCTTTCATTAGTTTTGCATGTGTCTTTTGGGCTGCATACTTGTTTCTAAAAATTCTTTCAAAGGTATCCCAATTTGGGATAGAGTTTGCACACAAACCAAAATACCATGATGTTGCTGCTCCTTTTAGGGTGTGTGGAAAAAGTCTACAAACAACATCCTCATGTTCCCCGGCCCTTAATCCTTCTATTTCCAAATAGAATCTTTGAAAATGGTCATCTACCACAACCTTCTCATTTGGATCAAATTTAGGTAGAAACTTCTCAAAATCTTGATGTAAGTCATGCAACGGAGGTGTTAAGCTCAAGGATGATCTAGCTTTCCAAGCCGGTGGTGGATTTGGTGGGTTAGGTGACTGATTTGCATTTACACTAGGCATGAGTCTAGGTGGAGAGTGAGGGGGTGAAGAAATAGGAGCATAAATAGGTGAACAGTAAGGTGTTTTTGGGCTTATTTGATTCAAAGGATGAACAACCTCTTGTAATGGTCATTCCACTAACTCTTCCAAGTCTCCAACCAACACTGAATCTTCCAATATGGGACAGTCTTTCTTCTTGTATTCTCTTCGGGGTAAATAATGGATAATGGGTAATACTCCAATATTCTTCACATATGCCCTAGTATGTCTTCTCAAATCATTAACTACTTCATTGTCCATAGAAAACAAATGTTCTCTATTCCCTTCAATATTAGGATCAGCAAAACTGCTTTCAAAACTATCACTGGTGGAGTTATTTCGAGGAAATGGATTTCCCCATCCAGCTATTTAGTGGTGGCCCTCCTTCTAGCACTGAAAACTATTGAGGCTTGGAAATTCGTAGGCAACAATAGCAAGATATTCTCCTCAATCAACGTTCTCAACTAGCCTGTGACTGTTTGGTGTAGGGAATCCGTCCGGTTTGCGGTCCGACTACCGTAGGTCAAGTAACAAAACAAATGGTTTTACCGATTTCCACCTGGTCAACCGTATATATATTTTTGTATTTTTTGACTTTAAATATGATATGCAAGTGCCTATCTAAGAATGCATATTGATTAAAAATGCAAGGAGTAGTCACAATGTGATGCAGAGGTTCCTACCGAGTCTCGTCTTAGGCTCTCTTGCATCTGAATCACACATAGCTATAAATTAAAACTAACTACCTAACATATCCCTAGGGAGCAAGATTATCACTTATTAATGAGTAATGTATTTTGTACATGCATTATGAAAAATCACAGATAGTTGATACTTCTTTCAAAAATAACATGAACATTTAAAGATATTTGAATAACCAGATAGCTGATTGTTTATGAACAACATTCATTACTCATAGTGGAAATTCCGATAAAAATAAACCAGAGATCATTCATACAAGAACATAGGTTCAAAGAGTTAGAACGATCTCACAATTAATGGACACAAAGCTGAAAATGAAATAGTTCCTCTTAAACAAATCCATAGCATAACATTTGAACATTCCACCAAGCTTTCTCCAACATGCAAACTGTAATTATCTATTGCAAAAGGAAATAGTTCTTCTTACAATATGTCTTCACCAATCTAACTGGAAAAAATTCCCTCTCTCATCTAAATCTTCTATACTTATACAAAAGAACAAAATTGTTGGGCTGCCCACGAATGACTCTTGGGCTTCCCCAACTCTTCACCTCCCATATTTCTCTTTCAGAATTTATAATATATTACAACAAAATGAATAAAACGCTCATGAGGAGGGTCCCACTTCACTATTCAAAAGCTTCTTCACTGCTGAATCCTCGAAGGCAATGCTTTCAAACTCGAAAGGTTGTAAGAAACAAATATTTATTTTGAATTTAGTAGCCTGATTTCTTATTACTTCTATTCTGGCTGCGCTCAGGGGAAGTTGGTCTTCTAACAACTGCACACTAACCATGGAATGAGCTACTTCATTCCTCAGGATTTTCTCATCTATGGCCTTGAGATACTATATCCTTTGTTCATCTTCTTGATATCTTCTTTGCAACATATCCAAAAATAGGCTGTGGTCTAGAAAGGTATCCATTCTATGTTCAACCTCAACCTAGCAGCAATTATAAGTGATCAAAAGTCTCCTAAAGAATTATGCACAAGCCCCCTTTGTCCTCTTGATAGCCTTCTTGAATTCTTTGGCTGTGTTTATGGCAAATTTCAGTAAATATTAGTCTTGCCTTAGGGCTTGTTGTTCTTTTGATGGTAGATCTGCAGGGGTTTCTTCATTCTCTTCCAACCTCACCATCCTTCCTCTCAGGACTTCTAAGATGTCATGTGATCTATCCACAAAATATGGAGAGGTTTCCAAAATCTCTTCTATCCTATTGTCTACCTGCAAGATCTTGCACCTTTCTTCCTCTATGGCTACTTGCAGCTAGTGCATCTTGCTCCTCTGTGCCAGAACATGCTCCTTGAAAGGCTAAAGATTGAATTACTATTCCTTGGCCTCTTCTAGGGCTAATGTTAATGAGGCAACATATTCTCTCAGATCTGCAGTCTGCCCCTATGATTGCCTTTCAGATTCCTCCAAGGTATCCTTCTGTAGCTCCAATTCCCTTATATTACCTAGCAGCTGCTCCTTTTCTATCCTCAACCCTTGACATTCCTACTGCACTTTCTCCAAACTTCCTTGGGTGGCCTCAAAAGATCTCTTCTCTGCTTGGAGGGACTGAAGCTTAGCTTTTGAAGACTTCATTTCCTGTTGTATGTCTTCAAACTTTATTTTCAATCTATTATTTTCCTCTCTCTCTCTTCTCAGGGTATATTTTATCTCGGCAGTAGACTTCTTTGACTGTTCAAAATCAGTCATCATCTGATCTACATTGTCCTTAGAAGCATGGATCAATGCAGCCCCAAATCTGATGGTGAATCTGGGGTCCTTGTCTATCCCATATACTACAGCTGTATCATTTATCATTTTACCTGACTGCCCCCAAGTCTCAACCTTTCTCTCAGTCCTTTTTACTATTCTTTTCCTTTCCCTATCATAAAAGATAGTGCTGAAATACGGTACCTCCTCCCCTTTTTCTACTCAAAAGTGATTATATTAATGGTGGGGACCATAGCTTGTCCTGTTGTGCTGCCAGTAGCTACCTCAGGATCTTGAATATCAGGATTACCCATGTCTTGAGCCTGACTATCTACAGGATTAGAAGATGATTCCTCTGCCCCTGTCAGCTCTAGCCTTTCTGCTTCCTGCTTCTTCAGTTCCTCATCCATCTTTCTTTTATTTTCCTCCTCTTCACTCTAGGTAGCTTCTTCTGCCTTTCTAGCTGCTTCTTGTTCAACTCTTCTCTTTTCTTCCTCCTCACCTTTGAGCCAGCTTTCGGCTTCCTGTGCTAGTCTCCTAGCATCTTCATTTCTTTTTCTACTTTCTTCCTCCTCTGCCTTTTCTTTCTCATCCTGTCCTTTCTCGCCTTTGTTGGTTATTTTCTTTTTAAACCTTTTTTCTTAAGGCCATTATATTTTGTGCACTATGGAAAATTGATTCTTCTCTATTCTAGTGCCTTGTGTATTCAAAATGGACATTTTCCTCCCTGCAGTGCTCTGCCACTTTGTTCCGGGAATCATTCCTATGGAAATTCATCTCCCCAAAATGGAATTTCCCCAATTCCTCACCAAATTCCTTAGATTTCTTAACCCTTATGAATTTATAGCTTCCCAACGTGAAGGGTAAAGAAGGGTAAGCTGCTTTATTATGTTCAAATAGAAAACTCCCAATTCCATCTAGAAAGACTTGTCTAACTGCCTCTTTGTGGAATATATAGTCAGTGGCATATTTTGGCAGTAGTGAGGGCGCTCTAGAGCATCCATACATTCTAAAATACAATCCATCCTCTATTAGATAGTAGTCTTCATATTCCTCAATCACTTGCAATGCTTCCTCTGACATACAGTTGCACTCCTTTAAGAAGATCAATGTATATAATGGCATGACGAAGTGCTCACACACTTCTCTATAGTGACTATGGTATTTGTGTGCCCACAGTGGCTTGTATGCTAAGTAGACTAGTGTTCTCTCTTGGTCCCACATACATCTCAGATTGGGGAAGGGTTGGTTTCATAGTATGCAATCAATCAATATAGAGCTCATATAGAACTTTGATCTCTTCTGAGACACCCCTCCTAATGCTAATGCAATGCAGGCTGAGAGGCTGTTGGACACAATGTTTTCCTAGTTGAACACTGTCCCATGTGTTGCAACATAGAAGACGATAGACACCCACTCCAATTTGAATCTTTTATCGTGGGCCCTTCCAAAAATCATGTTCAGCATCAAGGAAATGAACCTATAAGGGGTTCTCAGAGTGGCAGTATAATATTCCCTAGTCGGACTAGTTCTAAAGTTCTTACCAGGCACCAGCATTCTCTTCAGTGTCTCGACTAGGGCCATGTTAATTGCCTTCAGCCAATCCTCAATCAAGTACACTTGTGCTTCTGGTAAGTGGTAGGTTAGTGAAACATAGCTAGGGATATAAGCATCATAACCCTCTCTATCAACATTCACCAAAATCATGGTGGTTACATCTTCCCTGGGCAGAATCCACCTAATCACCTTTGAGCATGGAAAAAGCTCAGGTCTGGTAGCAATTTTCATCAATGCAAATCTCTCTATATTGGCATAGATGGTTTATTCTTCAAAACTTATGTCATGTACTTCTCGATGTGTTATTAATATGTAAACTTCCCCCCATTTATATTAGGGTTCTATACCAACTATGCATTTAGTGTCCTCATAGGTGTATTCAACTCTAGTAACAATTTCGACTTCAGGTTCCTCTTTTACTATGGGAGCCTTCTTCTTCTGATGTTTAGACATCTTGGATTCTGAAGAATTTCCCTGTCACACACATAAATTTCTTTTAGGTTCTGTTGGGCCATTCCCATATAACATTCAAAATGGATACAAACTATATAATCATTTTAGCTCATCTATGGTAAACATGAGTGCAGCCATGAAAAATAAACAAACAATGCTCAGAAACTAAATGTTTCTACGTAAAATTAATCTTCCTAAAAGGCTAAAACCAGCTCACGCCCAACATTTGCAGAATAAACCTAGAAAATCATGGCCTTTCTAGAACGACGCATATCCCCCTCCTCTCATTAAGGAGAAAATAGTATTGACACTACGAAACTGGTTCACAAAAATGAGGGCGACCATACAATGGAAGCAAAACCTCGGCATCCTGGAAGAAACCCATGAAAACTCCCTCCTCGGATAGCCACACACACACTGGGGGAAACCGATGCAGATAGTGTAATGGCCATCTCCACCGATTTCCCCAGCAATCAAGTGCAAGCTGCAAAAACCATAATGGCGATGAATGAAAAAATCAAGCAAAACCATAAACATCTCCCACCAGGCCGCCACCATCTACCTAGAATATATATGCATGCTGAGACGAAAAACCTAGGTATCCACTAACCGCAGGGGTGACAAACTGACCAAGGACAACAAAAATAGTTTCACCAATCAAACAGAATGGTAGAACGGGCATAAGTTCCTATCTGTCACTGTGTTGTGTGACTGGTGGAGAAAAAACCCATACACTTCCATGGCGCAGCCACCTAGGAGCAAAG
This sequence comes from Pseudotsuga menziesii, assembly GCA_001517045.1. Classification (NCBI taxonomy): domain Eukaryota; kingdom Viridiplantae; phylum Streptophyta; class Pinopsida; order Pinales; family Pinaceae; genus Pseudotsuga; species Pseudotsuga menziesii. The sequence continues at coordinate 9,908 of LPNX010992747.1, forward strand.
GTAACGACAGCGAATGCATTGGTCTACTCGAGTGATAACGACAGCACAGGTAAATCGCCAAAATAACAATAAAATAACGAAAACACCTCTACCCCAATAAATAAGCCTCGCTCAACTATAATTGGTAGGAAAAATAAAACCATCGGGAGGCGGAACGGCTATGGGATTGGTGATCCTATCAGTATCACCTCCTCAATGGCAGATGATGAAACAGTCAAGACGCCAAAATGGCTTTCACAGGAGAAATAAATAAACCTCACATCAAATCTCTCTAAGCTAAGGCCTTGAACCAATAGATGGTTAGAGACCTGCAACATCGAAACCATAAAAAGAAACGAGTTATGCAGACCAGCAAAAAACAATCGGAGTAAAAATAAACATGACTCAAGCGAAAGACGTCGACCAAGAGAACAAGATAAATCAAACTTTCGGAAGCAAGGTGCTTTCTAGAGCTGCAACAGCAAAATTTGAAAAAACCAAGGTCATGCAAATAAAAAAACGGTGGGATTAGAAAAGGATAAAACAACTCTTGAAAAACATCACAATTCCTTCTCCGCAACGGCGGAAGACAAATAGACAAAGGTTCCAATGGTATTCCAACAAGCCGTTGAACAAGAGAAACAAATAAAATGCATCAGAGGAAATAAATCTTGTTAATTTTCCCCAGTGGCGGGCGCGTAGATGACTAGACTCCTGACTCAAAAGTCCAAAACACTTCCGATGGAAAAGAAAAATTAATTCAAACATTAAAACATCGCTGCAATAAAAGTAATCTTTGCACAAAAATCAAGCAAAACCAAAAGGCTGAGCCAAAATGAATTAAAGGAGGGTCTAATTTTTTTTTTGAATTTTGGGAAAATGTTGCAGCTACAACAATTGGTGACTACCTGGTGAACCCCATATTTTTGAATCAACTTCTTTCCAGTAAAATACTGTTTAATCATTTAGCTCATCAGTTGAATACTTTTAGATGCTTGTATTCCTAAGATGGCAAACACATGCATTTGAATAATTTAGGACAGTCCATTCTTTCGAAATGGGAACACCCAAAATACTTGAAAGTCTGGATAACTCTTTTAAGGCTTATTAGGTGAGTTTTATTTTACCTTTTCCTTTGTGTAGTTTCTAGCTTGGGCACCACAGGATCGTAACATATGGTAAACAAAACTATTCATTTGTTCTTCATTCCCATCCCAATTGCACTTTTGTGCCATTTGAACTTTTGTTCTTTTGAGTCCTCCATGTGCCTTCCTTTCTGAATTTTATTCAGGCTCTTCTATCCATAGTGTCCTATTGTGTGAGAGATGTATTTACTTTTCAGCTCATGGACGAAGAAGAACTTTAGGCAGATTGATATTCATGTTTCTAATACTTTGCTTTGATATGTATTGCTTCTTTTAGGAGTTTTGACTCTTAACAACTTTTAGGCTTTTGAAATCATGGCATGGGATAATTTATATATAATAGACTATTTACCTTGGTTCCTTTCTGTGGGTCTTTTTCTATCACTCCCTAGGACATCTTAGATGTGAAATGGATGGAGCCTTGAAATAGTATTCCATACCTCTGTTTTTCTGAGTTATTTTAGGGGGTTAATCAAGACTTCAATGAGTGCATAGCGATTTAGGAAAACTACTTAGTAGAAGAAATTCTATCATTTCAAAATAAAATTCACACTCTTATCCCAAAGATTTCAGTTAATTGAGAACCTTGATGCTTTCCATGCAACCAAAAGTTTGCCTCTCTTATTCAAAAGCAATCCAAAATAACAAGAAATAAAAGCGGTCAATCAAAGTAAAACTGCATTAAATTATTTATGTACAAGGTCATCAAATCAAAAGAAAAATAAAATTGTTCCCACCCCTAAAAATCTATGAACTTATGAGTCAAGGGGCTAGGTTGGATCGCAAAAATGAGATACCTAACCGTGATCTAATTCTACTATTTTTGAAACCGAAACTATGTCTACCAATTTACAATCACTCCCATCAGCTTGTGAAAATTGAAAGAGAATAGGCTAAGTGTCAGTCATATTGCTGGCTTCTTCTGATGCATGATATCTTAGTTCAAGCTCCATAAGATAATTCCCCAAAACAGAATTAGCAGATTCATTTCCTTCTTCCAAATTAGTGATAGTGTGTTTCATGTAAGGTTCCCTTAACATTTTGATCTGATTTGGGACCCCTTTATTAGGAAACCATAAATGTGACCAATCTGAAGAAAAATACCCTTTTAACCTTGCGGACTAGTCACAGTTCAGAATAAGTCCATATCCATCCAGTATGTCAACCACTACAATATCAATAAATTGACATATCTTGTTATTTACAAATAAATGAATGAGAACATTCTCCATTTCCCCCACTACTTTGACAGTAGTTCTGTCTAGTTGAGTGACTTCCCAAGTAGTAGATTTGGGCTACCCATTAATTTTTTTTCAAACTACGAGTGGCATAACATTCACCAATGATCCAGAATCTACCAAACAATTATGCACCTTATGGTTCATCATTTCCAGAGTCAAAAGGAAAGGTGGGGTTCTAGGTTTCTCTTCCCCAATTGATTCTAAATCTTTCTCCACAGGTTTGTTTTTGGTGGGTATCTCTTCCTATGACTCTTCAGGTTTTTTAGTATTTTCTTTGTTAACACATACTTGTTCTTCCACAGGCTTAGCAGGCTTGTTCATCTGTTCCATATCTTGGCTGATAATGGTAATTTTGGGTACTTTGTCTTCAACATTGTTCTTTGGCTGTTTCCTGACATTCTCTTACAACTTCTTAATTTTTGAGATTATTGCATTGTCTTTATTTACCAAATTCATGTCTTTTGTTGTCGTTGGTGTATCCCCAGGTTTAAGATTACTTTTTTCTGCATCAAACAACGAGACACAATCCCATTAAAACATGGTATCATTTTCATGTTTTTCTATGGTCTTATTGCCTTTTCCCTCTCCATCATTGTCCTCGATCAATTTAGAGTCCAAGAGCTGATTCATCACCAATGTCATTGAATTTAACCATTGAGGACAATTCTTTTCAGAATGGGGTTGTTGGTGAAAAGTGCAGAAATTATCCATTCCTACCTCTGTTAGATTCATTGATGTTGAATTGTGTGGAGGGGTCTTGAATTGGTTGTTATCTTCCTTTATTTTGTAGTAAGGCTTATAATCTTTTTGAGCTTATTTTTCTTTCTCCAAATCTATTATTCTGTTGCATAGATTTTGCATCATCCTTAAATTCCCCTCAAAATCATGTAATTGATCCTATTTAGGTTTGGATAGCAATAAGGCTCTTTTCCCAGAATCGTTTTCTCCAGATTGCTTGGGAGAATCCTCTATACTTTCCTATTCAGCCTCTACTCTTTCTACTTCTTCATAAGTCTCTACTAGCATAGGATTAACTAGAGCTTTTGTGAACATAGACAAGTGAGGACCTAAAGCTGAGGTATAATACTTGATCATAACTTTATCAGAGGGCTTATCAGTTGCAGAGAAGTAATTGAGGTAAGTAGAAAATATTTGAGTGAAACTGTGTACCTTTTCATTCTTTTCTTTTTTGAAAGCGCCCAAACCTTTCATTAGTGTTGCATGCATCTTTTGGGCTGCATACTTGTTTCTGACAATCCTTTCCAAGGTATCCCAATATGGGATAGGGTTTGCAGGAAAACCAAAATACCACGATGTTGATGCTCCTTTTAGGGTGTGTGGAAAAAGTCTAGAAACAATATCCTCATGTTCCCCAGCCCTTAATCCTTCTATTTCCAAATAGAAGCTTTGAAAATGGTCATCTACCACAACCTTATCATTTGGATCAAATTTAGGTAGCAACTTCTCAAAAGCTTGAGGTAAGTCATGCAACAGAGGTGTTAAGCTCAAGAGTGATCTAGCTTTCCAAGCCGGTGGTGGATTTGGTGGGTTAGGTGGATGATTTGCATTTACACCTGCCATGAGTCTAGGTGGAGAGTGAGGGGGTGAAGAAATAGGAGTATGAACATGTGAACAGTAAGGTGTTTTTGGGATTATTTGATTCAAAGGCTGAACAACCTCCTGTAATGCTCATTCCACTAGCTCTTCAAAGTCTCGAACCAACACTGAATCTTCTAAGATGGGACGATCTTTCTTCTTTTATTCTGTTCAAGGTAAATCAGGGATAGTGGGTAATCCTACATTCTTCTTCTCATATTCCCTAGTATGTATTCTCAGATCATTAACTACTTTGTTGTCCACAGAAAACAAATATTCTCTATTCCATTTAGTACTAGTATTAGGAAAAATGCTTTCAAAACTATCACTATTGGAGTTATTTAGAGGAAATGGATTTCCATGGCTAGCCATGCACTGGCGGCCCTCCTTCTAGCACTAGAAATTCATAGGAAACAACAGCAAGGGATTCTCCCCATTCAATGTTCCCAACTAGCCCGTGACTGTTTGGTGTAGGCAATCCATCCGGTTTGTAGTCCGGCTACTGTAGGTGAAGTAACAAAACAAAGGGTTTTACCGGTTGTGGCCCGGTCCACCGTATATATATTTTTGTATTTTTTGACTTTAAATATGATATGAAAGTGCCTATATAAGAATGCATATTGATTAAGAATACAAGTAGTAGTCACAATGTGATATGCAGGTTCCTACCTCTCGTCTTAGGCCCTCTTGCATCTGAATCACACATAGCTAGAAATTAAAACTAACTGCCTAACCTATCCCTTGGGAGCAATATTATCACTTATTAATGAGTAATGTATTTTGTACATGCATTATGAAAAATCATAGATAGCTGATACTTATTTCAAAAAAAAACATGAGCATTTAAAGATATTTGAACAACTAGATAGCCGATTGTTTATGAACAACATTCATTACTCATAGTGGAAATTCCCATAAAAATAAACCAGAGATCATTCATACAAGAAAATAGGTTCAAAGAGTTAGAACGATCTCACAGTTAATGGACACAAAGATGAAAATGAAATAGTTCCTCTTCAACAAATCCATAGCATAACATTTGAACATTCCACTAAGCTTTCTCCAACAGGAAAACTATAATTATCTATTGCAAAAGGAAATAGTTCTTCTTACAATATGTCTTCACCAATCTAACTGGGAAAAAGTCTTTCTCTCATATAAATCTTCTATACTTATACAAAAGAAAAAAATTGTTGGGCTGCCCACAAATGACTCTTCGGCTTCCCCAACTCTTCACCTTCCATATTTCTCTTTTAGAATTTATAATATAGTGCAATAAAATGAATAAAATGCTCATGAGGAGGGTCCCGCTTCACTATTCAAAAACTTCTCCCATGCTGAATCCTCTGAGGCAATGCTTTCAAACTTGAAAGGTTCTAATAAACGAATATTTATTTCAAATTTAGCATCCTGATTTCTTATTACTTCTATTCTGGTTGCGCTCAGGAGAAGTTGGTCTTCTAACAACTGCACACTAACCACGGAATGAGCTACTTCATTCCTTAGGATTTTCTCCTCTATGGCCTTGAGGTGCTATATCCTTTGTTCATCTTCTTGATATCTTCTTTGCAACATCTCCAAAAATAGGCTACGGTCTAGAAAGGTATCTATTTTATGTTCAGCCTCAACCTGGTAGCGATTATAAGTGATCAAAAGTCTCCTGAAGAATTATGCACAAGCCCCCTTTGTATTCTTGACAGCCTTCTTGAATTGTTCAGCTGTGTTTATGGAAAATTATAGTAAATCATAGTCTTGCCTTAGGGCTTGTTGATCTTTTGATGGTATATCTGCAGGGGTTTCTTCATTCACTTCCAACCTCGCCATCCTTCCTGTCAGGACTTCTAAGATGTCCTACGATCTATCTACAAAATATGAAGAGGTTTCCAAAATCTCTTCTAGCCTATTATCTACCTGTAAGATCTTGCACCTTTATTCCTCTATGCCTACTTCCAGCTGGTGCATCTTGCTCCTCTGTGCCAGAACATGCTTCTTGAAAGGCTGAAGATTGGCTTGTTCTTCCCTAGCCTCTTCTAGGGTTGCTGTTAATGAGGCAACCTGTTCTCTCAGCTCTGCAGTCTGCCCCTGTGATTACCTTTTAGATTCCTCCAAGGTAGCCTTTTTTGGCTCCAATTCCCCTATCTTACCTAGCAACTGCTCCTTTTCTGTCCTCAACTCTTGACATTACTGCTGCACTTTCTCCAGACTTCCTTAGGCAGTTTCCATAGATCTCTTCTCTGCTTGGAGGGACTGAAGATCAACTTTTGAAGACTTCATTTCCTATTGTATGTCTACAAAATTTCTTTTCGATCTATTATTTTCCTCTCTTTATCTTCTCAGGGTATCTTTTAGCTGGGTAGTAGTCTTCTTTGACTGTTCAAAATTAGTCATCATCTGATCTACATTGTCCTCAGACGCATGGATCAATGCAGCCCCATCTCTAATGGTGAATCTGGGGTCGTTGTCTATCCCATATACTATAGTTGGATCATTTATCATTTTACCTGACTACCCCCTAGTCTTGACCTTTCTCTCAGTCCTTTTTACTATTATTTTCCTTTCCCTATCATAAAAGATAGTGTTGAAATATGGTACCTCCTCCCCTTTCTTCTGCTAAAAAAGGAATTAACTTAAGGTTGCGAACCATAGCCTATCCTATTGTGCTACTAGCAGCTGCCTCAGGATCTTGAATATTAGGATTACCCAAGTCCTAAGCCTAACTGTCTACAGGATCAGAAGTTGATTTCTCCTCCCTTGTTAGCTTTAGCCTTTCTGCTTCCTGCTTCTTTAGTTCCTCATCCATCTTTCTCTTATTTTCCTCCTTTTAACTCCGGGAAGCTTCTTCTTCCTTTCTAGCTGCTTCTTGTTCAGCTCTTCTCTTTTCTTCCTCCTCACCTTTGAGCCAGCTTTCGCCTTCCTGTGCTAGTCTCCTAGCATCTTCATTTCTTTTTCTAGTTTCTTTATCCTCTGCCTTTTCTTGCTCGTCCTATCCTTTCCCGCCTTTGGTGGTGATTTTATTTTTAAGCCTTCTTCTTAAGGCCATTATATTTTGTGCACTGCATAAAATGGATTCTTCTCTATCCTAGTGGCTTATGTATTTAAAATGCACATTTTCCTCCCTACAATGCTCTGCCACTTTGTTCTGGGAATCATTCCTATGGAAATTCATCTCCCCAAAATGGAATTTCCCTAATTCCACCACAAATTCCTTAGCTTTCTTAACCCTTGTGAATTTATAGCTTCCCAACCTTAAGGGTAAAGGAGGGTAAGCTGCTTTCTTATGTTCAAACAGAAAAATCCCTATGCCATCTAGAAATACTTGTCTAATTGCTTCTTTGTGGACTATATAGTCAGTGGGATATTTTGGCAGCAGTGAGGGTGCTCTAGAGCATCCATACATTCTAAAATAAAATCCATCATCTGTTAGATAGTAGTCTGCATATTCCTCAATCACTTGCAATGCTTCCTCTAACATACAGTTGCACTCCTTTAAGAAGATCAATGTATATAATGGCACAACAAAGTGATCACAAACTTCTCTATAGTGACTATGGTGTTTGTGTGCTCATAGTGGCTTGTATGCTGAGTATACTGGTGTTCTTTCCCGGTCCCAGATACACCTCAGATTGGGGAAGGGTTTGTTGCATAGTATGCAATCAATCAATATAGAGCTCATATAGAACTCTGATCTCTTCTGGGACACCCCTCCTAATGCTGATGCAATGCAGGTTGAGAGGTTGTTGGAAACAATGTTCACCCAGTTGAACACTGTCCCATGTGTTGCAACATAGAAGATGATAGGAACTCACTCCAATTTGAAGATTTTACCGTGGGCCCTCCCAAAAATCCTATTCAGCATCAATGCAATGAACCTGTAAGGGGTTCTTACAGTGGCAGTATCATAGTCCCCAGTCGGCCTAGTTCTAAAGTTCTTTCCAGGCACCAGCATTCACTTTAGTGTCTCAACTAGGTCCATCTTAATTTCCTTCAGTGAATCCTCAATTAAGTACACTTGTGCTTCTGGTAAGTGGTAGGCTAGTGAAAAATACCTAGGGCTATAAGCAACATAACCTTGTTTAACAACATTTGCCAAAATCATGGTGGTTACATCTTCCCTCGATAGAATCCACCCAATCACCTATGAGCATGGAAAAAGCTCAGGTCTGGTAGCAGTTTTCATTAATGCAAATCTCTCTATATTGGCATAGATGGTTTCTTTTTCAAAACCTATGTTAGGTACTTCTCGGTGTGTTATTAATCTGTAAAATTCCCCATTTATATTCGAGTTCTATACCAACTATGCATTTAGTGTCCTCATAGGTGTATTCAACTCTGGTAACAATTTCGACTTCGAGTTCCTCTTCTACTATGGGAGTCTTCTTCTTCTAATGTTTAGACATCTTGGATTCTAAAGAATTTCCCTATCACACAGAGAAATTTCTTTTAGGTTCTGTTGGGCCATTCCCAGATAACATTCAAAATGGAGACAAACTGTATAAGCATTTTACCTCGTCTATGATAAACATGAGTGCAGCCATGAAAAATAAACAAACAATGCTTAGAAACCAAATGTTCCCGTGTAAAATTAATCTACCCAAAAGGCTAAAACCAGATCACGACCAACATTTGCAGAATTAACCTAGAAAATGATGGCCTTTCTAGAACGATGCATATCCCCCTCCTCTCATCAAGGAAAAAATAGTCTCGACACTATGAACTTGGTTAATAAAAATGATGGAAACCATACAGTGGAAGCAAAACCTCAGCATCCCAAAAGAAACCCATGAAAATGCCCTCCCCGGATGGCCACACACAGACTAGGGGAAACTGGTGCGGATAGCATAACAACCATCTGCACCGGTTTCCCTAACAATTGAGTGTAGGCTGCAAAACCATAACGGCCATGGAATAAAACATCAAGGAAAACCATAAACACCCCCCATCGGGCTACCACCATCTACCTAGAATATATATGCACGCCGAGACAGAAAACCTAGGTAACCACTAACTGCAAGACAACAAACTGACCAAGGACAACAAAAATAGTTTGACAAATTGAATGAAATGGTAAAATGGGAATAAGTGCATAACTGTCACTATTTTGCATGACTGGTGGAGAAGAAACATGTAAACTTCCATGGCGGAGCCACCTAGGAGCGAAGCCACTGACATCGAATGTGTTGGTCTGCTCGAGCGATAACGATAGCATGGGGAAATCACCAAAATAAAAATAAATAAAATAAAATGCCCTGACCGCAATATTTAAGCCTTGGTCAACTATAATCAGCGGGAAAAATAAAACCATCAGGAGGCGGAACGAGTATGGGATCGGCGATCCTTTCAGTATTGCCTCCGCAATGGCGAATGATGAAATAGTCAGGACACTGTAATGGTGTTGGTGGGAGAAATAAATAAAATTCACATCAGATCTCACTAAGCTAAGGCCTCAGACTAATAGATGGTTAGAGAGCCGCAAGAGCGAAACCATAAAAAGAAATGAGTTCCGTAGACCGGCAAAAAAAAAATTGGAGTAAAAATAAACATGACTCAAGTGAAAGACATCGACCAAGTGGACAAGATAAATCAAACTATCAGAAGAAAAGTGCTTTCTAGAGCCGCAACGGTGAAAGTTGAAAAAACCAAGGTCCTGCGAATCAAAAAACGACAGGATCGAAAAAGGATAAAACAACTCTCGAAAAACTTCGCAGTTCCTTCTCCACAATGACGGAAGAAAAATGGACAAAGGTTCTGATGGTATTCCAACAAGCCGCCGAACAAGAGAAACAAATAAAACACATTGGAGGAAATAAATATTGGATCGGACCCGACTTCTTGTTAATTTTCTGCAACGGTGGGAACGCAGATGACTAGACTCCTGACTCAAAAGTCCAAAACACTTCCGATGGCAAAGAAAAATTAATTCAAACATTAAAAAATCGCTGTCATAAAAGTAATATTTGCGCAAAAATCAAGAAAAACCAAAAGGATGAGCCAAAATGAATTAAAGGAGGATCCCAAATCTTTTTTAATTTTGGGAAAATGTTGCAGCTGCAACACACAGGAACTTTCAGCGTTGGTACATCACAGTTCATCCAATGTGGCAGAATGTATCACAAATCATTATATTAGATATGAATCATCCCTAAGGTGGTATTCACCTAAACATAACTCACTCTTTAAGGGGGAGAGAATGTAATATCCCTCCTGCATACCCTAGATACTTTGTGATTACAAATGTTTATTGTACTTGTTTCTGGTGAGGAGCTCAAGGCCAATGCCCCACCAGAAACAAAAACTTGCAGCTTGAATAAGTTAGAATACCTAAGTGGAAAACTTAGGAGACGTAAGATAGCGACACAATTTAAGAAGGGGCCAACTAAACCCATGAGGGTTAAAAGAGAATGGGGAGGGAGATTTTCGATGATGTCGTCCTTGTGTCCTCTTAACTATGGCATCCTACAGGGATTCCCATTCTCACCATAATTATCCCAACTAAAAATACTATAACCTATTTAGTTAAATTCTAATATAACTTATCCATGATATAAGAGGATACCATCATATTAGCCTCGACAAAGAGGGTCAAAAAATTATCTTTAAAGTTAAAAGAGACAAAGAGAGGGAAACCTAAATAATTAATTACTAAGGGACTAGATGCTATAGTCAGCTTAAAATATAAAGAGATGCCATCTTATGCATATCATATTCCCTCAATTATTTTTCCCGAATGTAATTGATTCATCAGTAAAACATAATTACTCATCTTTTGGGAGGACATATTTTATCTCCAACCTTTGGATAGTTAAATAGTATTAAACCTAAGGTAATTATTTCTTCACATTTACACGTTAATACACATAACCATCCAATTACTTGGAACATTCGTTAACACGACTTTCGTTTTGCTATTTTTCAAACTCTCCCTTGAGTTCTTTTACCAATTCTTGTGTGGACTTATGTCTACTTCTGAGGTTACTCTCCCTTTTGATCGCTACTCAAAATTTTTCTCCTCAATGGCATCAAACAACATCTTGTCTTCCAGATGTCCATCTTTGCCTAAGTGTTGATATTGATATCATAATTCTTTCATGGTTCCCCTCGAGCCTCCTCGCTTGAGTCCAAAAATTCTTTTCCTCCCAAAAGTAAGGTAGAGTTATATCATCAATGTTTCTTGCCATATCATATTCCTAACACCAATGTGCTCACACGGTAATCATTTTCCTAACATCATTGTGCTCCCACAACATGTATTCCTAACACCAATGTGATCACATGGAAATCACTTTCCTAACACCATTGTGCTCTAGCAACATGTATTTTCCTTATTCGTTTTTAATGTTAATTACAACCTTTGACTATTTGTGACACACACATATTTGGTGCTTAACATGACATCACTGTCATTGTCCCAATTTGTTAATCGGCTTCATGGTGAATTAAATATAATTAACATCTATCAATAAATACTAATTTCATTAATCAACATTTCGTAAGTCATAATGATTTGTAACTCTACCAAAATCCTGATTCATACAATTCTGTAAACCTTCCAAAAATAACTCCTTACTCATTTTGAGCAATTGAGAACAACTTGTTATACGTGAGTGAATTTATAATCGATGTTTTTACTTGACCATGTCAATGGCCATAATCATGGTAAAACCCTGCAACGTTAGTATCTAACATCATAATCCACAGTTAACCCCTAGTTCATAAAAACCTTGTAACATGAAAATTATAATAAGATAAGGAGTAAGACAACACACTTTCAGGAACTTTTAGCATTGGTACAACACACTTTAACCAATGTGGTGGAATGTATCACGATTCATTATATTAGATATGAATCATCCCTAAGGTGGTAGTCACCTAAACATAACTCACTCTTTAACACAAAAACAAAGTCATAAAAGAATTCATTGTGATACTTTACGTAATTGCCTAATCACTTAACTCTAGTATTAGATACTACACTTTGTGTTATCATACATTTCATGGAATACACTAATACCTTATGGGGTACTATTTTGCTAGGATACACACTCTACTTCGACTTAGGTTTGGCCTATACTGAGCCTTTAATTTAGACTTTCATTTAAATTATAGTGAGTGTGCACACCTTTTTATTTTAACTATACATGGAATGATTAGTTCTGAACCGAATCTTATGAATAACCCTAACATTCTTATGCCTAAAACCTTCTTTACAAATGAATGGTGTCTCCCAATTTCGTGAAGCATTTGATGATTTCTACACTACCCAATTTTTAGGGTTTTTGGGATTCTTTGCGAATATTTTCTTTTTACAACATAAAAATCTCTGCATAGAGTATAGTAACATATGATTTATATTATTCCCTAGTAATAATTATTACCATGTGTTGCTTTATATAACTTTCAACCTGTGTTGCTAGCAACCTATGCATTTTCCTTTTTCTAAGGAACCCATGGTTCATTACTCTCCTATTTGGTGCTCTTGTTTCAAAGGTCTATCAATTTGCATCTATACATGGATAACCATGATGTCGACTCTTCCTTAATGTATTAGGAACATTCATAGCCCGACCTCCCATTTTGGGGGTGTAAACATAAACATAACCTTAAGAGATCATGCAAGAACTACTCACCTGCTTTTAGTTTTAATTGGTCGTTGACGTGATAACATAACATGTCATGATATTTCTTTTATCCTCTTTACCTACCTCCTTCAATCCTTGAGGCCCACTTGGATAACTTAGTTCCATCATCTGTCATTTCCATGCATCCACCAAAAATCATTTCATAGCTTATTCTCTTATCTTCATACTTGATAACTTCATGTTGAGCCCAAAATAGGACTTAGTGTTGTCACTTTGGCTCTGATACCATCTGTAATGTACCCATGAAAATGTAAATTAAGAAGAACGTACTTCCAGAGAACTATCTAACTTTAGGAGTTGCCGGTGGGGAAAGAACAACTCATTTTAGTTCAAGCACCAAAACCCAAAACATAAGACTTTGTCGTCATCCATACATTAATTTTACATATTTATACTTGATCTCATTAACGTGCTATATATGTGTAGCTTCCAACTATCATTTGGAATGTCTATTCAATTCCATTAACCATGTTCCAACATACATTGACTTGCGACTAACATGTGGTCTCTTAAGTGATTAAATTGGTCTCTATCCATAATCTAACTATCATCAATGATGTTAAGTCATAGATCCCCCATCATTTTAAGCGGAGGATGCTTTGTTTAAGGGACTATCCATTATTGAATTTTAACCAATGAAACACAAGAGGCACATAGCCTTAATTATTATGATTACAGATGTACATTGTACTTGCTTTTGGTGAGGAGCTCAAGGCCAAGGCCCCACCAGAAGCAAAATCGTACAGCTTATACAAATTAACTACCTAAGTGGAAAACTTAGGAGATGAAGGTAATGACACAACTTAATGAGGGGCCAACCAAACCCATGAGGACGAAGATAATGAGGGAGATTTAAGACTATGGAATCCTATAGTATTATGATGCTTGGTGTTATTAGCCCAATTAAAGAAAATACCATAGCCTAGTTAATTGAATTAAAACAATATTTATCCACGATACCTCGACAAAAGGGTCAACCACTTGTTGAAAAAGTTAAAAGATCCTAAAGAACTAATTATTGAGGAACTATATGATATAGTTGCCTCAAAATAGAAAGAGAAGAGGATGTCATCATGACACCTCGATTTAATATTGGGAACATTTGTAATACGCCTTGAATATTATATGGAATGATTCTCAAATATATATAGGGTAAAGAGTTTATGTGGAGATGACCTACATTGGAAGGTGTGGTAGGTATATGTGTTATATATATTATAAAGAAACCATTTTTCTAAAAGAAAAGAAAGTCTAGGTCATTAAGGTTTTTAAGGAATAGGAGAAATTATAGTAACCTAACATTAAGGAGAAGGTCTAGGAAAGAAAAAAAATGAGGAGTGAGGATTCTTTCCAAAGAAACATGAAGTAACTTGGAAAAGATAAAAAAAGGGGGCAAAAAGGAAACCAAAGAAGGAAAAAGGAAAAAAAAAGATCCCCACGAAGGAGAATATTTAGGCATGATTTCCACGTGGCATGACCTCTACTTTTTTAGCACTGACTAAGGATAATATTTTGGGTTGCGATAGTAGTTTAAAGGAATAGGAGGTGAAGAAGGGGGGACACGCTCTTTCTCAGCTTCTTGGGAAATGGCACCTCTTAGCGAAGGTCCCTGCTTGTGAGAAATGTTTTGGTGTTCTTCTTGGACATGGAGGGAAGAAGGTATGTAGAGAGAAGGGGCAAGAGCCGGATATCCCATATAGCTACATGCGTGATGAATCCAACACAATTTGGATCCCCTACGTATGCCTTCTCCAAGCTCCACACCGAGCTGAATGGGATAGTAAGGTATGACTACCTTCTTTGAAGTAGTACTGAACTTAATAATTTGTTCTCTTTTGGGGATTTAAAAAAGAAATATACTATCACTGTGATCCCTCTTTGGACGATCCAAGGAAGTTATCATTTTGATTCGAATGAGGGTTTTAACCTGTAGATATTATTTTGGGATAGTAACCATAAATACTATGGATCATGATTCCCAAATCCTTGATAGACTGAAACAACTATTTTGCGCGTTGAGAACCTAGATCAGGAAACTATGGTATGGATTTTTTTCCTCCTAAATTGTTAAGCTGACCAAATTTTGTAGGTTTTCTGAACTATACGAGGTCCTGGTTCAGTAGAGAGGTTAAGTGGTTTATTAAACCACCCTAGTAACATTATCGTGGAAACACAGTATAATATATATATATATATATATATATCCAAGTCAACGCTTTGTTTCCTACCCAAAGTGATGCATGATCTAAAGATAAATACAATCACACCTTGCGGTCGGTTTCAGATCTGTTCTCTATCTTGTAGAGAGTGGCTGGGAAACCTGTGCATACTTTTATTTTTTTTATTTAATTTAAGTCCTTGAGATCAACACTGAGAGAATAAATTTTACACCTTCCACCTCAACAGTCAAGCAAACAAGCCCAACTCCATTAGGCATTCAAAGCGCACTGCGCTGAGATTACATGAGGTATCATGTTTCACGAGCTATCCTAGTAGGGGTTTATTAGGATGGTAAATTTGTATTTTATTCATGTAAGAGTAACAATATCTCTACCCTTGTTTAAAACCTAAACGAGATAGCATCTACATGACTCGGTGAGTATTTTAGGTGGTGGAAATTTCATTTGATACATATGTATTTTGTTTTGCATATGTAAATTGTTATGTTTTATATATAACTGTGAAATCAACAACCTTGGCCTTACTTTATAAATCTGATATAGATCTGAAAATACATAACAAAGTGGCCTTAATTCGATTCATGATTATTTGCAGCAATTATACATCAGCATTTTGATAAAACTCTGCTCGTATTACATGGACTTGAATATATTAATTAAACGGGGCATCGGTATGACTTAGGTCACATGCGGCTAGGATAGGAGATCACTTAGTTATGGAATTAAGCAATAATCCTTGAATTCCTGCCTCGGTTGGAGGATTCAAAAGTATCTCATTCTGTTTCCTTGTAGCGTTTTACGCTTTTCCTCCTGAAAACTAGAGTTAACAAAATCATAAGCATAAGTGTGGCTGGTAGTAAAAAGTAAGACCTTGACCATAGTAGATTTGATGGATTGGGCCTTAACTCCTTGTGAATTTTTTCAGTCACTATATTCATGCAAGATTTATTGAAAAATGTTTAGACTTAATTTAATACTACTATTCAAAGGGAAAGGCCTGGCATCAAGGCTAGTGTACTACAGATTGTAATCCTTTTTAAAGGTAACTAATAAAAGCTTAGCATATTTGGTGGACGTAACCCCTCGGAGGGGTGAACCATGTATATTGGAGTCTCTCTTATCTATGTTTAAATATCTTGACATCTCTCTTGTTTGGTGCCTAAATGTCTTATTGTTCTTGTATTGTTGGTGTTCTTCTCACATTGCACTATAACCTTATAAATTGATTAATTTGGACATTGGTAATCAAGGAATGTATGGTTACATTAGTTACTTTTGTCTGCACACTAGGACATATGCAAAATCACCCTAGAAGTAAAATACTCGTGTACCACGCATCTTAAGGTATAAATGGTAATGTATTGGAATCACACTAAGATGACTAGTATATTGTTGATGGAAGGTTGTCAAGATGTGTTATGATTAAGAATGGAAGTATGTCTCTCATTTGGCATTGGTAAAAAATGAATATTCCTTTTAACAAATTTAAGATGGTAGATCTCCTACTAGGCATGAGGAGGACAAACAAATTTTATGAATAAATACCCAATGTTTGAAATAGCGAGCTCTATTACTTAAGAGACTCTAGGTTAGTTGAAGATCCCTCATAACCAAAAAATGTGATTAAGTAGTTGTAGTATGTAAACCAAAAATGTTATTTGGAATATTTTTATGAGTAGTGATTCATTGAGGAAAAACTTAGTCAGATAAGGCATGAATGCAACCAGATCACAAGGTCTTATGTTATTATTAACAATTGCATAGTAAGCTTAAGTGAGGATGAATCCTCCATTGGAAAGTACAATATAAGGGAAAATCATAAAAGACACTACAATTGATTTGGATTCCTTGTATAAATATGTGTGTTGTGATTAACTAGCAAGTTTGAAGGTACAACCAGATCATTAACACCGTTTATTAATTTTCCCTAAAGAAAATTCAAGCTTGTTATCTTTGGGGTGTGACATCCATATCGTTAGTTGAAGGTTAATGCAGATGCAAATGTGATTAAAATAACATGGGAGTATGATATCCAGTGATTGGTTAGATCCCACACCTAAGTATTCCACCACTAATGGGAAATACGCAATCAAGTAAATACTAGAAGGCTTAATATGCAAGTTGGTTTATGTTATCAATATAAAGTCTAGTAAATGGATATAAATTTCCAGATGATTGTTTTAACCTCCGTGTAGTCTGTTCTTTATCGATTTTGATTGGACATGCTTCATTTTAAATACCATATAAGATATGATACTAACATGTTTGAATTTTTTTAGTAACAGCAAAACAAAACAAAAAAATACCCCCTCTTTACACATAATGGCATTGAGGTATAACAGGTATATCACACTTAAGTGATTAAATTGATCTCTATCCAAAATCTAACTATCATCAATGATGTTGAGTTATATATCCCCCATCATTTTAAGCAGAGGATGCTTTGTTTAAGGGACTATCCATTATTGAATTCTAACCAATGAAACACAAGAGGCACATAGCATAAGTTTACAGTCTTCCATTCACCATAAATTAGTCATTTTAATGTAATTACAATGCATTGTCATTTATAGATTAAGAGGTGTAGAACATAAGCATTTCATCCTTTAGGTGTTTGTAAAACAATTCTAGTGTGCAGATAAAGTCATTAAGGTAACCATAACTTTCCTTGATTATTCTTTCTAAGGTAATCAATAAATTTACAAGGTCATCGAGCAATGCTATAAGTATAAATAATAAAAGGACTTTAACACATTTATACACATGAAAAGAGAGAGATACCCAAAGTACGTGGTTTACCCAATCCATGGGTTATGTCCACCAAAATGGTCACATCCCGTGACATTTATTTCATAGAAGGGTTACAATCTGCAACATCAATGTTGTCATAATTCTTTCTATTATTCTCGTAGACTCTCTCACTGAGAGTATCTCAAAAATAAACTAGAAAAATTCTTGGTATTGAATCCAGATAGATCAATCATTAGTTCTTAATGCAACATAATAATGTTTGTAACCAAGTTTTAACTCCAGACTGGAACTTTCCTTTATTTTTGCTTTTTATTTTCATACAATCACTAACCTATCTTAGGCTACGGTTGTGCCTTTGCTTGATAGTACATAAAAAGGCTGAGTGTGACCTGAGTGACCTTAACACACTAAGAGACAACCTATATATATTTATATGTTCCATCCTTAAGATTCATTTAATAGGACCTCTACACTATATAGCTCATGGTATACTCATCTATAACCATACAAGGCATGGGAATATAAAAGAGAATAAAACCACTCATTTTGTATTTCTATATCCATACTTGCTGGACACCAATCTTAACATTGCAAATCACTCTTGTTGTTTTAATATTAAGGTACTAACATCATTGCTACTAATATTCTCAGGTTCGTATGTTGTGCTCAAGCAAATACACCATACAACTAATTAGTACGTCATGTTTATGAGTTTTCCGTTTTACAGCAAATATTACCACTAATAGAACTCTCTCTATTTGTAATACCAAAATAATGATTCACCATAGCAGAGACTTTATTTAACCAAAGGAAATAATATTGCTAGGATTACCAAATCCAAATCATGATTTCAAGAACCCGGGAATATCGACTCACAGTTTCGACCAAAAGAACTCTGAATATATTTAATGCTTTTACCCAAAATTATGGTTCATTTATAAATTCCTAGATCTCCTGAAAGGAAATGAACGGCTATGTTTTCACCTAAATACTTCTTTCCTCTTTATTTACATATCCGAGATCTAGAGCTCGCAAATTATATTCATGTCGATTCTTTCATTTTCGACCTTTTAAGATTATAATGACAAAACATTCATTTACCCATCTTTGCTTGATACACATGTCAATGTTTTTAGGACTGCATCAGACTTATAATTCAATGCCTTACATTTATGAACTAAATCTACGAAACCACAATAATGCGTGCAACAAAATTTATGGAAAGGAAAAATTTGTGAGAAAAGAAGCCAGTCATGGCACCTAATCAGCATGGAAATGGTTAGTGAAATGAAAGCTTGAAACCATTAATTACTACACTCAGAGATTGTGAAGATTATTGATCGTTCAGAAAATCCAAAGGTAGACAATGCAGATCATGATTTTGACTTGAGATTCCTTCCTCGGTTCAAACACAGGTGGCCTCATGAACTAGGTGAGCATTGGGTATGATTATAAGAGAATAATTATATATAAATCCTTAACCACTCGCACTCTATTAATTTAGGCGGCTATTTTATAAAATATAACAAAATTAACTTCAAGAGGATTTGTCTATCAACAATGGGTTGCCTTGGGCTGACTAAACTTTGGCATAATTATTCCTTAAGCCTCACTTTGGCATACACTTTAATGTCACGTTTAACTATCAGTGACAGTCTCGATTTATTTTTTGCTTACATAGTTGCGATGAGTAGCGCAACTATCGAAGGAAAATTATTAACATGTTGCGATAGAGGGGACACTCGAGGTCATGGGTAGATATTGGATGAATTTCAAATCATAGATACATTTTTTGTATCACATAGGTTCAAAAATTTATAGAGATAAGGTATTTATCGACCCTATTGAATGCCACACTTGCAGATCTAAACCATGAGGCACTCAAACTCATATCTGGGCACAATCCCCTCGCAAGTAGATGGGTTATAAATCATAGCTAATTAGCGTCGCTAATAGAAGGAGAAAAATAGTCCATACATGAGATTCATTTTTCCAATTCAAGATGCAGGAAAGGGGGATCACATTCCATACTTTAATTCTTATGACTCAAACACAGGCATCCAAAATAATAAAATTCCACATCCACCCAAAACTCAATCCTTCAAACATAGATATATATATTCATATCTATTCAAGCAGAAAATAGTGAAGACACATACTAAAAGAGAACACCCGATCCAGTACAGATTGATAATGGATATGCAAACTGGCTTCACCAATTGTTAATACCTACATAATTCCTACCAAAACTGTGGGAGTGCCTACCCATTCTGGAGTATGTAAAGAGTCCTCCCTAATAGAGAGTCGAGCTATCCAGCCCTCTCTCCCCCCTTTTCCCTCCCCACATTCCTTCCCCATGAAAAGATATAAAAAAAACTCACAGCCCATTATTTCTCCAGAGAGCATATCTCCAGAAAAAAAAAACACTAAGCTTCCCTCCCCTCTCTTTGCACTTTCCTTCTCCTTAATACCATGGGGCTGTTGCCATCCTCGCCGGGATTTCTCCACTAAAGCTGGGATATTTTCCCCCGCATTGATTAGGGTTACTATTTCTATGACCACCTAATCTAACAGATCATTCATTGGGAGAAAAATCTAGAGGAAGACCCACCATAAATTCCTCAAAAGATCCTCTTGCAAGAGTTTGTTACTTCCCCCTCCAATCGCCAATTTGGGTAGGAATCCAAATATATATATATATATA
>LPNX010992808.1:2501-57924 GCA_001517045.1 Pseudotsuga menziesii
AGGCAGGAATAGGGGCTTTGAACCAGTCGACCTTCGGGGGAAGGAAGTCTTTGGATTCCACTGCGAATTGGGGAGCAGTGGTAGAAGGTGGTTCATCTGAGAGAAAGTATGAACGATGATGCATGTCATCCCAGGGATAATCTGGGGCGGTGAGAGCCTCCAGAATTTCTTCATCACTATAGAATGTTCGGGTTGTCAGATCGGTTGCCGAGGGGGTGGTGACGGAAGAAAACATATAAATGGTCTCGAACTCTTCTGAAGCAGAAGATTCCGGGGGGTGGATCTCCACAATGGGGAGTTGGGTTGTCTCAGGATCCAGGTCTGAGGGGAGGATCTCATTAATGGTGAGGTCTGCCGTTTCCAACTCCGGATTGTGCATGTTAAAGAGAGCTAGTCGGTACTTGGGGAGATCAGGACAGTGATCGGAGTAATGCCCGTAAATATCGCATAAGGCACATGGGTGGTTGGTGCATAGGGACTTGTCGCGAGGCGTAGGGGTTGACTCTAGATGGACCACCGGGATGGTGGGGTCGTCGTCGAGCATTTTCATGTATTCCTTTAATGCTGGTAATTGAGGGCATAGGTGAGTCGCATGGCCCAACTCATCGCAGAGCGCACATTTGGGAGGGGCACGGAATACAGGGGGGTTTTGGACTGTCTTAGGAGGTGGGACAGCATTGTAAGGTTGGGGGCCTCTGCCCCCCGTGGGTTTGGTAGAAATAGGGGATGGTTTCGCGGGGGTTGACGGGGGAGCGACACCGGGAGGTGGTTTCGCGGAGGTTGACGAAGTAGCGACACCGGGAGGTGGTCGACTAGTAGTGGCAATGGGTTGCACTGGTTGCAGGACGACATCTGGTGTCGGCGGGCGAACTGGAGGCGAAAGATACCAAATGGGTAATCCTAAGGTTAAACCCAGGAGGCTAAGGGTAGCCATGACTGGGGTGCTAACCACTCCTGAGGGAGGGAAGAGGAAAGGTATGGTATGTATGGGTGTGGCGCCAATGTGGCTAGGGACCAAGGGGGGTTGAGGCAACAACGGTGGTTGATTACTAGGGTTTCTCGTGTGGTGGGACAGAGTCAATAGGTCAGCCACTTCATTAGTAGATGATGGTGGTGGGAGTGATGGAAAAATGGATGTCATCGGTGGGTCTGAGTAAACTCCGGGCCCCACTGAAGAAACCAAAGAGGTCGTGGTATCCGGAATAAGTTGTTCAACTATGGGGAGTATGGGCCCTATAGAAGAACCGGTTGTGTTGGGGGCACCCGAGATAGTGTGTTCAATCATGGGGAGGACATTTTCGGGTGTTGCGGCGGCCTTAGGGTCGTAGTATGTGAGTTGGTCAACTTTGACCACGCGTCCTTCATGAGGGAACATCATGATGCGAAAAACGGTAGAAGCAACTGCCCGTATAGCATACATGTAGCTGCGACCAAGTAGAAGGTTGTAGTCAAGCTGGGCATTGACAACCTCGATGTTTATCAGGACCATTTTACCAGCTAGCTGGACGGGGACATTGGTTAACAGGCCTTGTGGTTGAGCTGAACGACCGTCGTAGGCTCGCAATGCAGTGGAGGACGGTTGGAGAGGGGGGGATCCCATTTTCTGCCAGATGGAGGTGGGCATGACACATGTAGAGGCACCTTCATCAATAATGCAGCGATGGACTACAAAATTCCGGATGGAGACAGTAACTTGAAATGATAAGTTGGAGGGCAGGCGAGGTTCGGATTGGTCCAAATCATATGCCATTAACTGCGAATCATGCGGATCGATAGCCCCAATGGCTGAGAGTAAAGTCTTATGCTGCGAAGGGAAATTTTGTAAGACCTCCAACGCAGACATGGTTGTGGGAGATTGGCCTAAGTCGTCTACGATGTTGTAGTTGGACGCAGCCCGCGCATTGGGGTTGTTATTGATACGACGAAGTGGGAAACGGGGTGCTTTGGGAGCTCCATCTAGTGGAGGTGGAGGTATACGTAACGACTGATCGGTGGGATGAGCATTAGTGGGGTTATTGGCGGGTGGTGCTTCCGGGGTGGAGCCGTATTGGTTCCGCCGGGTCTGGAGGTTGACCTCATCGGAGGACATCATCAACAGATGGTGGGTACCTGAGTCAGACGGGGGTTGATTAGGAGCGGCGTAAGTGATTTGTTGGATAGGCGCATTAGCTTGAGGGGGAGCCAATGGTTCAGTGTTCACTAAGCCTTGGTTTGGTAAGGGGTTTTGTAGGACCAAGGGTGGCTGCTCAGGTTGTGGGGGATTGGGCTGTGCTTGAGGAGCCGCCTGTCCTTGGCGTAGCTTATCAGCAGCCAAAAGTTGTTGAACTCACTCCATCTGTGGGAAAAAGTGTGTGTAGTGGCCATAGACCCCGCAAACCGAACAAGGGAAGTTGGTTCGCAGGTTGGGGTTTTTAGCCTGCTTGGGCGGGCGATCGGGGTTTTGGTTGGTAGGGGATGCGTTATTATTAGCAGGGGGATTAGGTTGTTGACCAGCTTGCTCGGTCTGCTGGTTGTTCCCATGATTTCGGCCCCTGCCGCGGTTTTGTTGGCCCTGGTTGCGTTGGTTATTCTGGTTTTGCGGCGGGTTTTCTTGGGCGTAAACCTGCCCTTGGGTAGTAGGTGGATTTTGAGTTTGCGCAGGTGCGGGGGCAGGCTGCGGTGGATAGTATGGGGGTGGAGGCTGCACTGGCGCGGCTGCTTGAGGGGGTTGTTGGCAGTGCTGTGGAGCGGGTTGTGAGTTTGCCGCAGGGGCGGGCTGTGGCTGATAATAAGGAGGTTGGGATTGTGGCGACGCAAAAGCTGGTGCAGCCTGCTGGTGATAGTGTGTCTGAGGTGCGACCAGGGAAGGCATATTGCCGAAACACTGAGGTGGGCATGAAGGTCCGTGGGTATGGTGCTGATGGGGCATGTGAGCATATGAGTTGGTCGCTCCGAACTGCGATGTAGCCCGCGAAAGCTCAGGTCCAGGAGTAGGACGGGTTATGGAAAAGGGCTGAGGTTGTGAAGAGATACGGCCAATGATGCCATCGGCAGCGTGGGATGCCCCTGGTGCATCGGGATGTGAGGGATCGCCTCGAGGGGCGTCCGGGATGATGGTGTAAAGATAACCCGATTGGGCGTAAATGAGATCAAACTGCTGGGCTTTAAGGATAGCCTCTTCCTCCGACTAGGGTCGTTCGGCTGCCACATCCTTAGCAATGAGTGGAAGGAGGGACTTCAGGAACCAATCTAGGAAGATCCGGTCATCTAGCTTGATTTTTCATAGGCTACGGCGTCGTCGCCATTCATGGATGTGGTCCGTGATGTGGGTAGCCGTGTTCTGTCTGCAGGACAGAAGGATCTCGACGCCTGCGTCATAGCGAACAGGTAATTGGAAGAATTGGAGGAAGGTCAAGGCCAGGGATGTAAAGGTGGTGTGGGTTCCGTGGGGTTGCTCGATATACCATTTGGCAGCTGAGCCAGTGAAAGTGCGCTGTAATAAACGAAGGCGGATGGAGTCATCTACTATGGAATTGGAGGAGCACCATAGATGGAAAGACATGATATGATTCTGGGGGTCCTCACCTGCCTTACCCTCAAACTTAGGGATGTCAGAGGGGAGTTTGGTAGGCATGGGGGGCTACACAGGGTTGTGCTGGATGGGGTCGTTGGTTAACCGGGCTAGGTCAGGTAGGTTGAGGCTAGCCATATAGGGCAAACTGGATGGAGGGTGTGATATGGTAATGGGTTGGACCACGTTGGGGCCCATGCCCCCAGGTGGAGGGGTGATGTGAGGGATGTTACCCCCAAGTGGGGGAACTACGGGGGCATGAGAAGGTCCTGCGCCACCAAGGGTGGTAGGAGTTACTAATGGAGTGGGTATGGGTATTCCTGTCGTGGGAATAGGTACTGTGAGGGGAATGGTAGACGGGCCTCCTATAGAGGGTATACCCATGATAGGTGTAGTAACTGGTATAGTGGCGGATGTACCACTGGTGGTCCCTATAATGGAGGGATTGGGATTCACGCCAGCCATGGGGCTAGTGGGGGCAGTGTAAAGAGTGTTCTCGGAATCGGGTGACGGAGTTCTATGCCGCTGACGAGTGGAGTCGAGTGACAACGCTCGAGATCTACGGTGATGACGGGTGGTGTCAAGTGAACCGTGCTGTGGGGGCTCGCCTCTGAGGCGATGAGAATGTCTCGGAGAGTCAATGGTGACAAGTGGTTTTCAAATATGTGGGTTGTGGTGTCGAAAAAAGAACTCAAAAATCCTAATGCAACCGTGTGTGCAGAAGGAGAGTTCGAAAAACAAGGCACTCAGGCCAAAAAGCAACTCAAAAAAACTACTGTAACTGCGTGCTACAATAGGCGGAGTGTCAACAAAGTGGTCAGAATACCAATAAGCAGTCAGTTTCCTAAAAAAGAAAAATCGGTGGACTCACTAGACCAAAAGGAGGTAAGGGAGCATGGAAACACCTAGCTAATGGTATTATGACTCAACTAAGTATATCCTCTGCAAGGTGATGAAATCCAAGTCAGACAATATAAGTAGGAAAGTCAAATGGCTAAAGTATCCCCCTACCGGGAGGGACACCGGGTACGCAAACCTAGAAGTATGGCAACTAAGATACCCCGTTCATGACACGTCCAGAAAGGTGAATCTGCCGCTTGGTCTTTTAACCGCAATATTCCCTATACAGGGATATTCCGAGAACTGCGAAAGGTAGCCCTTCAGTTACTGAATGGATTTCGGTATTCCACTCAGACTTCCGGAACCAATCTCACGACTTCAACCCTCCTAAGGGAGAGGCCCTCTGACAAACTGGTGGTGACCGTGTCAAAAAATACTAAGGGATTTTGGTTCCCTAAAGGACAACAACTATGTCTCACGTGTAAATAACCGAGGGGTGTTATTGGAAGCCTATCCCCCCGATCCTACCTAACTATAAGATTCTTTTGTGTTCCTCAAATGAGGTTATAGTGTTGGTTGAGTTAAGTAGATTTTAGGTCTCACTTTGAATTAGGGGATAGATTGTGTGCACGTGAGATTATGAATCCAAAATAGTTACTCAATAACAATAACAATGTAAAAAAACTTTGAAAAACTTAGAATAAATGCTAAAAATTTAAACAATGCTGTAAGCAAGGGACAGAAATGGCTGCAGGTCTGCAAGTGGTACAGGTGGCTGTGCAAGTGCAGGAAAAATGGAGGCAAAGTGTCTGGGTTTCGGCGCGGAAACAAGGTCAAAAAACAGTTCGCGGATCGCGGGTATGGGGCGGACTCGCACGGTCGGACCGCGGGTTGGAAGGCAACAGGCGCGTGCAGATCAAGGGTTTAAAGGAAACAGGCGCGGTCTAGGTCGCGGGTTTCGAGCTGACAGCGGCGGTCGGAGCATGACTGTGTAATGAACAGGCGCGGTCGGATCGCGACTGTGGGCGGAAAAAACGCGGTCGGGGCACAGGGAAAAAGGCTGACAGCGGCGGGCTGGTCGCGGGTTAAGGCCTGAAATGCGCGGTCGGGCCGCGGCTGTGGAAGAAAAAGGCACGGTTTCCAGCGGCCGAAAACGACAACCGAAAGTACGGTATGGAAAAAATAAAAATAAAATTAACAAGAGACAGCGGAGTCGCCAAAACTGTAGCTAGGGTTTTCACCCTAGCTTGTGCTGATGAGCACCTACTAAGGAATCTGGAATCCTTAGTAGCAGTTCAATAATGTAAACAAAAATAAAACTAAGCTAAAGCAGAAAAAAGTAAATAATATGAAGAAAAACAGTAAATAAATGTGTAATGGTGATTTTATTTATGTTACCTCCAATGAGGAGGTTGATGGAGTCCGTTGCGCTGGTCCGATGTCGGTGGCTTCGAGCTCCAAGCTGCTTCTTTTCCTTTTCCGGTGGTGGAAATGGGCCAAAGGAGTTCTCAATGGTGAAAGTAGCTTGATGGTAAGCTAAGGTTTCGAGAATAATTTCGGTAGAGGCAGGATGCTTTTGACTGTGGATGTTTAAATGAGGTGCCTCCACCACTTATTTATAGTTTTTTAGTGGTGGAGTGCTGGCCCATGGTTTTGGAAACCATATGGTTTAGGGCATCTTGTTTAGGGTTTTTTCCTCCTTTTCCTCATTATTTTATATTTTTTCTTCCCTTTTTGGGGATTTTGCTATTTTAGAGGAATTTTGGACATTTTTGGAGGAAAAAAAAGGGGTTTTTTGGCCTTTTAGGCCTTTTTGGAGGATTTTAGTGGGATTTTCAGGGAAATATGGTAGGAAAATGGACAAATGAGCCATGTAGTGGGGTAGATGAGGTAGTTAACCATTTTTGGGTGTTAACAAATCTGAGTGTTATCACATCATCGGGAGCTTCTATCCCAATTATCAATCATTCTCAGCTGGAAATTGGGAGTGTGGGTGTTGGCATGTATCCATCCCTTATGGGAGCCTTTAGTTGTCTTGCACCCGTTCTTATGATCGGGTCTAGTTCTAGTTGGGATTTGTCTTTAGTGAGATCGGTGTCTTTTCACACTACCCATATGGAAAATCCTTGGATTCTTCCTACATCGAGTCCTTTATGTAAGCCTATCGAAATGGACACGCCATTGCCTATAGAAATGATAGCATATCAAGTGAATCTTGAATGTCTTGCATAGCCTAGTCCTTCTTCTTCACGGACAGAGGAGGAATATCTGTATGTGCTTCCTGCATGGGCAATTCAATATTCTCACACACATGATTGCCTTGATAGTGTTTTTCCATCAGATGAAGCTATTATTGAGGCCATGTCTGGGGTTGAGCCACCTTGGGAAAAGTTGCATGATAGATATTATTTTCTTCTTGAGCTTGACCATTTGGAGTGTGGAGACTTTAGGGAGATTCTTAGTGAGATAATTGGTAGTCCTGTGGTTCCATTGAGCTCTCCTGGTCCAATGGCTGATGGAAACATGGCAAATATATCTCCTACCATCCCTATCAATATATCTCACAATCCTCGCAAGGTTGAGAATGTCTATATTGGGGAAGAATGTTCCCATGCTGAGATTCAAGAGTATACCGAGCTGTTCAAAGAGTTTCATGATATATTTGCTTGGTCATACGAGGAAATGCCAGGTATCGACCCTCGTATTGTTGAACATGAAATTAAAACTTATCCTAATGCTAAGCCTGTTCGACAATGCTTGCGTGTGATGAATCCTAGAAAAGCACCCACGATTAAGGATGAGATAGAAAAGTTGTTAAATGATGGTTTTATCTATCCTGTTCCCTTAACGGAGTGGGTTTCAAACCCCATTCCGGTTGATAAGAAATAGGGAACGATCTGCATATGCATTGATTTCCGTGACTTGAATCATGCCTGTCCTAAGGATAATTTTCCCACACCATTTATTGATCAAGTTTTGGATGAGTGTGTGGGAAGCGAGGTATTTTCTTTTATGGAAGAATTTTTCGGATACAATAAGATACAAATCAAACCCGAGGACCAACATAATATTGCATTTATTTGTACTTGGGGTACCTTTGTATATCGGAAGATGCCTTTCAGTCTTAAAAACGCTGAAGCGACATTTTAGCGGGATATGACCTTGATATTCCATGATATCAAATCAATTATTGAAGTATTTTTGGATGGCCTTTCTACTCATTCTCGTTTGAGAATGCGTCATTCCTACCATTTTAGATTAGTGTTTGAAAGATGCCTCCACTACCAGGTCAGGTTCAATCCTCATAAGTGCATCTTTTGCATGAAGTCTGGTCGCTTGTTAGGGTTCATTGTCTCCAAGGAGGGTATAAGATTCAACCCTTTAAAGGTTGAGACAATACTTCAATTGTCTCCCCTGAGAAACATTAGACATCTTCAATGTTTGCAAGGCATGGTAAATTTCTTGCAGAGATTCGTCGTTAAATTTGCCAATTTGACTAGAGGATTTATGCGTCTTTTGAAAAAGGACACTACTTTTGCTAGGATGAGCGAGCCCATGAGTCCTTTGACATGATTAAGCGAGCCTTAGCATTGGCCCCAGTGATTAGTCCACCCAACTATAGCCATGACTTTTTACTTTATGTGGCCGCATCCATGGAGACGATTGGTATGGTTTTGGTTCAGGAGGATGAGGAGCTCCAGTAGCATGTCATATATTATTTGAGCTGAAATCTTATAGATGCATAGATCTATTATTCCCATGTGGAGAAACTTGCCTTAGATACCATTCATGTGGTTCAAATATTGAGACACTATATTCTCCTTCACCAGACCTTGGTGGTAGCCCATGTCAATCCATTTCAGTTCGTCCTCACTAGAAGGATGATTGAGGGAAAGTATAATAAGTGGATTGTCATCTTGCAAGAATTCAATATTGAGTTTGTTTCAGCAAAATAAAAAAAATCATTGATTTTTGCGGAGCTTATATCTAATTTCCCATGCGAGGAGGAGGAAGAAGTTTGTGAAGATACGTTTGTCGATGAGCACATTTTCCTGATCTCAAATTTGGATCCATGGTATGTGGATATCATCATATATTTACAAACATTGAAGGTCCCTACTCACCTCTCACGGCATGAACGATGACGGTTACGTCATGTAT
The DNA here is from genome assembly GCA_001517045.1 of Pseudotsuga menziesii. Lineage (NCBI taxonomy): Eukaryota > Viridiplantae > Streptophyta > Pinopsida > Pinales > Pinaceae > Pseudotsuga > Pseudotsuga menziesii. The sequence continues at coordinate 11,053 of LPNX010992808.1, forward strand.
CCAAGAACCACCTTATAGTGGATAATGCATTGTACCACCTTGGGGTAGATTATGTTTTACGTCATTGTTTAACTCATGAGGAGGCTAAGATTGTGCTGAATGATTGCCATAGAGGGGCATGTGGTGGTCATTTATCTGGGCTTTCTATAGCCCAAAAAATCTTGAGAGTGGGTTATTTCTAGCCGTCGATCTTTAAATATTGTGTTAATGTGGTCAAGAAGTGCCACCCTTTCCAAGTGTTTGCATGCAATATGCGCTCACATCCTACCCCATTACATCCAATTATCACCGTCGGTCCCTTCACTAAGTGGGGGATTGACTTCATGGATTGCAACCCAGCTTTAGCTAGGGGGCATCATCATATTATAGTGGCTGTTGACTATTTCACGAAATGGGTTGAGGCTATGCCCATGGTTAAATCCGACGGTGAGACAACAACACATTTCATATTCAACCAAATCATTACATTGTTCGGTATTCTGAAGGAGCTTGTGACTGACCATGGTAGGCACTTTCAAAATCGGATGATGGAAGAGTTGGCCTCGAAGTTAGGGTATAAGCAGGAGCATTCCTCTTCTTATTACCCTCAAGCGAATGGACAGGTTGAAGAAGTGAACAAATCACTTAAGTCCATTCTCCAATGAAACATTGCATAAAGCAAGATCAATTGGCATATCATGTTATATCCTTCTTTATGGGATTATAGAACCACATTTAAGACTACCACCGGGTTTTATCCATATCAGCTTGTGCATGGACTGGAGTCTGTCTTGCCGGTTGAATGCAAAATTCCTTCATTGAAGCTATCCATAGAGCTCTTATTAGATACTTCCCTGTTGGAGGAACGTTTGGTCCATTTAGAGCATCTTGATGAGCAGTGCCGAGATGCTTTAGTGGCTCGAGAAGTGAATAAGCGTCGCATTAAGGTCTAGTATGATAAATCTGTCCATCAAAGGAGGTTTAGTGAAGGAGATTTAGTCCTTTTGTGGGATCAAGCTAAAGAACCCTTGGGGGCAGGGAAGTTTAATCCCATGTGGCATGGTCCTTACGTGGTCAAGCGTGTGTTAGAGAAGGGCACGCATGAGCTGGTAGACTATGAAGGGACAGCCTTGGCGAAGCCTAGAAATGGGCTCTATCTTAAAAAGTACTATGCATGATTTTCAGCCAGGGCTGACTATTGTATATTATTGTACAGTATTTTGCATAGTTAGGTCTTTCTTATGGTGATCGGGTTTGTTGATTAGCTTTCGTTTCTTATGGTAGATGTTGATGGAGTATTCTGTTTACATAGGATTCGCTGATGGTGCTAGCCTCCACACTCAACACTCAGCCTCTACTACTTGGGTGATTTATACTCCTACGGGTCAGGTATTGTCTTCCAAAGGTGTATGTTTACGGCCCTCTTCAAACAATGTTGCTGAATATAGTGCTGTTATCGAGCTTCTACGAGATTCCATTTCACATGGTGTTCTCTCTCTTGAGGTACATCTTGATTCGCAGTTACTAGTGTCACAACTTAATGGCTTGTATCATGTTAGGAATCCAACCTTATTACAAAGATTCTTATGTGTGAGATTATTAGAACGACAATTTGACAACATAACATACATACATGTTCCAAGAATTTATAATCAAGTTGCTGACTCATATGCTAACTATGTGTTAGATTGGCATTTGTTTCACAGACAATAAGCTCATCACAAACATACAATTTTACACATGTAAATAAATAAAATCAATCATCATAAAAGTTTTTCATTAAACATTCAAAATGTGATAATACATAAGTGTCATAGTACAAAAATGGGGCTTCCAAGACACCAAAATATAATACATGGTAGTACAAAAATGTGTCACTCCCAGGTATCTAAGCATGTGGAATGTCACCATGGATCTAGCTAGCTATTGAAACAACTGCACCCATGCTCGTGGTACACCCACCACCTGACTCTACATGGCCTTAGGTAAGTCCTTGACCTGTGCCATGGGTACCCTATGGGTCAGCCACACAAAGTTTGTGTGGATGCTTTGGAGTGTCCGCTCTGCATCCACACCCATGATATCATCCCCTCATCCCCTCTGTCTATGATGAGGGAAACCTTCAGGCCGCCGTGGTCCTACATCTACATACATATGATACGATGTCACTATGTGTTGTCATGCAAAAACATGTCTTTTGATTCTATATATCAAAAAACACAAAAAAATTAAATAATTGAAAAACTTAAAAAGAGGGTTGGATTCATTACCAATGTCACCATATGCTGATCCTGGTGGTAGAGGCATGTCGGGATCTCCACAAAAATCTATCCCCGCATAGGGGTAATCATCGATGGAAACTATTTTCCACCGCCACCATGGAAAGAAGTTAGCTGGGTAGGGGTTTGACACCCTACCTCCTCCCAGTCTATGCATCACATCTGCCCAACGTTGTTGAGCCAGATCGCAAACCCCATGAAGAGGAACGTCAACTCTAGGACTGAGTCCCAGAACACGCTCGAAGAATAACGTGCTCAGTATATTGCTGAAACCAAAGTTTTGTACCCTACCCATTTTGTAGTCGCTGAGCTGTTGCTCCACGTTGCTCAACAATGCAGTAATCCAATCGTAGACTGTGGGTCTCACGCACTCCACTGCATAGAACATTAGAGGCCACAAGGCCTAGTGGAGTGAGGCTAACCCTGCTATCCTGCCGAGTGTCAGTAGAATGGCCTTTAGGCCTAGTACCTATATGGAGTTAGTTGGGATCTAACTCCCCACCTTCTCCATGTCCGGATAATAGTATATAGCTATATACTCATCTATGGTGAGGCCACCTCTAGGCCCGCAAGAATGTAGGTTCACCACTCCCCCCCGCCAGGACAATCCTGTAATGAAGTATATGTCCTCCACTTCTATGGTGAGGGACATCTCATCAATCTGGAAAGAATCTGAGTCAGGATCCCAGTAGTCTACTAGCATCTGCAGCAATCTTGGTTTGGCCCTTAAGCCACCAAGACACCAAAACTTGTAGAGCTCGCATGCACGAAGATCTTGCTGAGCCATTAGATCGCCCCGTACTGCTTCTTCTACATCCCCATGCTCTCGTTCCCTCCATTCTAGTACCATCTTGCACATTCAATTTGAGTTTTGGTCATTATGTGTCTTAGAAAAACTTAAATGCAGCCACATATGTGACTGTTTGCTAAACAACCGCATATGTACGTGAATTTGAGGCATTTTTCCGTGTATAGGTAGCCCTATACGTGGAAAAATCTTTGATTTTTATGTGGGACGAGGCACATATTTTAGAGTGGCCTAGAAATCATTTTTTACCATGGAAATTTGTAAAATTTATATGCAAATGAAAGAGCAGGGCATGGGAAGTTACCTGGAAAAAACGACGTCGGATTCCGCTGAATGAAACTCCCAAAATTTGTGTTTGAAGTTCTGAACTCAATTGGGTAAAAATTTCAAATGTTATATAATGTTTTGAATTTTTTACTATTTATAGAAATTTTTCAAATTTTTTCAAATTTTTACCCCCTTTTCTATAGTTTTGGACCATTTTTGACAAATATAATGATGTAGGAGACTGTTTTGAGCGCCATTTTGGACCATTGTTTTGTCCTTTTCGTGCCGATTTTAGGTATGATGTTCAAACTAGCATATAGGTTACGTTCCACCTCTGCTTACATTTTGCATGACCTTATGACCATTTCATTATAACCTTAGGTATGAACCCATTCTATCTTGTCATAGAACCTTCTTGCTGTTTTAGAAGTGACTTGATGTGAATAGTAGAGTTTTACCTTACATGGGTGCCCTAGTGAGCCCCTTATTTGCATTTGGTTCCCATGCCGATACTTTTCCCTTTAGGGTGTGGGAGTCCATTGTATAGTATCACCATGACATTTTGTAGGAGCCTCATACTCCTCTTGATCTTTTGCTGGCCTATTTCCCCAGGACTCCTTTATGTCAAGTTATAATTGCATTATCATGAACTTTTCCTACCTCACTGATCCTTGTGCCGGCTTCCTTGACTTTGAGTATTAGCCATATAGACCGAGCTTGTCTCATGTCTAGCCATGCAGAGCCATTTTATATATCCTTTGCAACTTGATTCCTGATTTTTACCAGGAGGGGACTTTCCCCCGAGTGTCGCTATCCTACACATGTGTCATTGCATTGAGCATAAGTATGTTCCGTTGGTTAGAAATAGTTTGTTTTCCCATTTGACACTCGTCTCCTCCTAGTTTGTAACTATAAAGCGAATACATTCTTTTTCAAGATTTCCAAATATTTGAAAAAGTCCAAAAAAAATAAAAAAAAACCAAAAAGCCAAACAAGAAAAGATGTTATCTTTGGCAGCAGTCGAGTCGTGTCGCAATCGAACAGAGCACTGTATATCACATCTGTTGGTTGGGTTAATAGTTTGACTTTAGGAGATGTACTTGTTTCTCTGAGTTTATCTCCACTGACTGGTTAAGCTTCCAGTCCCTATGGAGCCTCTGTCGATGCCTCCTATGTCGCAGAGATGTCCCAGTTTTCTATATTGAGTCTATGCTTCCTACATTCAGTCACCATTCTCCTTTATTCTCTTGTTCGAAGGAAGTTGAATCCTGAGTCGGCCATTCCTCAGTTTTCTTGACTTTTCATGTCGGCCATTCCCAGTACAATTACTGGTTAATGCACATTATGATCAATTCCTTCCACATTATACAACTTTGCTGAGTACCTCGTGTCAGATGATGGGGGATTCCTTAATGCCCTCCTTCCTATGGATTTCATCCCATCGACTTTAGATCATTTATTCTGGGATAGGAATATAGAGTCATGTTTGAGTGCCTTGAGACTTACAGTCATCAGTGGCAGGTTCTCTCGCCATCGATAGTTTGTTTGGAATACATCAATGTCCCCTGATCTATAGATTCTCTCAAGTGTTTGGCCTCAACACAATCATTCACACTTGTTAGTTTGCACTCTAGTACCTTGATTCCCATTTTCATTATTGGTGGGTGATCTCACATCTGCTAACGGTATACATCAATGACCGGTAATCAAAATATGGACTACTATGTTTGAACTCGACACCTCTATTCACATAGTAGGACATGTACTCATAGTAGTTTATGTAGAAGACTTTCCAGACTGGTGGCATCTCATATATGCTACCTCCTTGATCGTGCTAGTGTTCATAAGATTTCAGCTCTCGTGACTTGATTCCAATATATGTCAGATATTTCCAACCATTTTGGAGATCTTGATCCATTATATATCTTCAGCCTACATGGAGATCATGATCCTTTGTATATCTTTATCATGGAGATTTTGAGCTTTTTATATTTGTACACGGTGATTACCACACGTCATATTTTGTATCATGCCTATTCATGGCCATTGTACTCTTATGTATCTAGGACTGCTATATCTACTTATAGTTATGTGTAGACTTTGATCATGATATTGTATTGATTGGATGGCTGGTTCTTCCACTAGGTTCTTCATAACTCCACTTCTGGGATGGACTTATAATGTATTTCATCCATCGTATGACCCCTCTGACCTCACACATCATCTGTTATAGCTGATTTTAATCCACAAGGTGAATCACACTTTTATGGCCTTACCTGTCCCTCTGCAGACTCCTTAGACCCCATGGACCATTTTTGTACCTTTGATGTTTCCAATATCATCCCTAAAAACATGCAATAATTTCCATATGCGACTTTTAATCCCTTTCTCACGTATATACGCAGGTTTGACCCCTAAAACCACATACATTGGGATGTGTGCAAAAGGACAAATTCGTTTGGAGTTTTCCTTGATGTGGATCTGACTCACTTGTCTCTTGGCCTTCCATATGCCTTCAGATCGCTTGACACTCGACCTTCCATTACCCCATGGAAGAGATATATATGGAACCCTTTGGATACATTGAAGGCATGAGGAATTGAAGAGCAAGAAAACTATAGTCCATTTTTTCCAAACCTTATGCCTGAGTTTGCATCCCTTTGTCCCTTGGAGCAGTTTTGTGTTCTTCCCAATATTTCCTTTTGCTTGTGATCTTGATATCAAGAGATGGAGGACCAAGTGGGGAACTCAGTTTCTCCGATTCGCAGACATGCCGACAGAGGTTGTCACTATTGTAATATCTGTTTTATATTAATAAAAATATCTTTTCTTGTCCAATAATGTGTATTTAAATGAGTATTTTATGCATGGATGCTTTTAAATGGTTATATGTTATTGATTATATATGCTAGAGTAGGTCTAACACAATTATATATAGCACGCTTGTCTTGTTTACTGAGTGTTGAGATAGAAATTTATCAATAGAAGCTAGAGTTGGAAAGCTCAACAGGGATCTACATCAACTGTCCGAAATAAGGTATGAATCGAGATCCTTTAGTGTTAGATATTTGGTTTCTCTTACATATAGGAAAGGATTGATTTCTGGAGTCAAGCTGTCTGTTGTGGTACCCCAAGCCATAGGAATTTCTCTCTATAACAGCTGAGGATGGAGCTGTGATTGCGGTTGGTGCTGCAACTACGGATGGCGCTGCAACTATGCTTGGTGCTGCGGCTGCGGTTGGATTTTAGGTGTAGTAGTGTTAGACAAGAGCATGCACAAATCCGCGGTCTCGCTTGGTTTCGGTGGGGGAGGTAAGAACCGAAAGGAAGTTGTCATGGTCATATTAGGGAACAACCCGGTACCTACAGCCAACAATGAAGGAGTGGCTGCATTTTTGAAGGAAGTATCCATAGTGGGGTTGACATTGGCTAGTGTATTTTTCCCCTATGGATCATGGTAAGTTTGTTGATCCACGGTCACAATTTTCCCATCATGAGATGGAAAATAGTTGATGCTATGACTCTCATGGCGTACATATAAATTCTTATGAGGAGAAGGTTATAGTCCAACTAAGCATTGAAAACCTCTATGTCAATCAATATTGTTTTCTTGGCTAATGTGATGGGGATGTGCGGGAGGATACCTTGGGATTTAGTGGGATGGCCATCATAAGGCCTCATGGTAGTGGTGGATGGTTGAAGAAATGAAGACCCAAGTTTTTGCCAGACTAAGGTTGACATGACACAGGTGGATGCCCCCTCGTCCATGATGCACTGGTGCACAACAAAATTCTGAATGGATACCAGGATCTGGAAAGCAATGGTTGATGGCATCCTTGGTTCTCTGTTCTCTGTGTCGAATGTGATCAACTTGGAGTCAGAGGGGTCTACAACACCGAGGGTGGATAGTAAGGCTTTTCGTTGTGTTAGAAAATTTTTAAGTACCTTAAGAGTGGACATGGCCATGGGTGTTTGGGCTAAGTCATTCATGATGTTGTACCTCACAGCAGCTCTAGCTGTGACATTGTTGGAAAGCCACCGTATGGAGGGGCATGGGGAGAAAGGGGGTAAGTGAAGAGGTGTAGAGGTTGTTTTGGATGTGGATGCCACTGATGGATCAACGAGTTTGGTGTTAGTTCTATACAATTTTCATTTGGTCTGTAAATTGACCTCTTCAGTTGTCAAGGCTAGTAGATGATGAACACCTGATTATTTTGTTCGAGGTGCAGTTGAGGCGGTGGGATTGGGTTGGGTAGTCGACGTAGTCGCTACCAATCCTTCGACTAGTAATGGGTTTTGGAGCACCATAGGAGGAGGTCATGGTGGTGTCAGGTTGGGTTGAGGTTGGGCTGCTATATTAATGGCATGTTGAACCTCATTCTTAATGGCCTACTTAGCATGACCCATGAAGGGACATTCATGTGTATAGTTTCTGTAGAGCTTGCATAGTGTGTATGATTGGTTTGTGCACAATGGTGCATTACGTCTTGGTGTGTTTGGTTGCTAAGGATTTTGGGCTGGCCCATTTGCCTCGACAATGTTGGGAGGATTTGGTTGTGGACCACCTCCCTGCGGTTGATTGTTGCCTTGGTTCCAGTCTTGTTTATTTCTAGCTTGCTCTTGTTGGTTATTAGGGGCTGGCTAGTTGGGATGGTTTTTTTGTGCAAACACCTATCCCAAAGGTGCTGGCAGAGTGGGGGTGAGGGCTTAAGTGGCTTACATAGGTGGTGCATAGAAGAGATTTCACCCTAGCTACAGGTAGGAATGACTACCTTCCATATATAGGATGGAAGGGTAGGGTTCTTGTGAGGTGGAAGAAACTTGCAAAACAATGTCACAACTAAGCTACAAAACCCTACATGAAATGGTTAGGAAACAAATTATGGCTACAAGAGGTCAAAGGGAAAACTTTCAGCAAACCATTAGAGAACAAACCCGCAAAGAAAATAAGTTAGAAAAGTAGCATGAACATGAAAAAAAACAAAATTATACCTTCAATCATGGTGGAAATGGGCCACCATTCCCTAGCTTTGGAAGCACCTCTCCCAATTGGATGGAGTGTTGGCTTGTTGGCTTGTGGAGCAATGGAGGAGAGGGAGGGTGAATGGATTGAGAGGAAGAGGGTCTCAAGGCACTCACATGGGAAGAATAACGATAGCAAGAGAAGGAGTTTTTTTAGAGTGACCCCCCCTCTATTTATAATTTTTCTTTGAGGTTTAGGGTTTTAATCCCCTGGTTAGGGATTTAGCCCCTTTTTTGGGCTTTAAGCCCCTTTTGCCCATTTTTAGCTCCTTTGGGGGTTTTACGATCCTAAGGGGTTTTAGCCCCTTTTTGGAGTTTTTAGCCCTTATGAGAGCTATTTTGGCTCTTTTTAGGGGTTTTTAAGCCCTTTTTCATATTTTTTAGCCTTAGTAAGGGTGTGGAGGTCAAATGAGGGTCGTACATGGATGCCTTTGGGTGGTGTAGGTTACGTAGAGCTCATTGAGGGATTTTTTGGGTTAATAGTCCTCATAGCAAATGGAAGAATAAAACACAATAGGTCACAATAGGCCCTCCCCCACCTCTCTAACGGGGCATAGCATCGACCCACTACAACATTCATGGACCCTTGGGGTCCATCTTTTTGAGAGGCACCTTCGAACATAGTAACGAAATCCTCTACAAGAAGAAAGAAATGACCACCAGACCCTAGCCAAATCGCTTGAGTTCACCTCGTCTACATTTTGTGAGCTGATCCTTGAGACTTACCAACAATCTCTCACTCCAGTTAAAGGCAGTTGGATCCATGCACTACAACTCATATAACATATGTTCTTGGGTAGTCTAATGTGCAAATCGGTTACCTTCTACCTTCTCTATGTTGAATGCCACAGTCCTTAATGGTCGGTCCACAATGTTTTTTATGGGGATTTTACCCCTTAGGACCTTGTCCCAATGACACAATACTCATCTATAAGGTCATGGAAAACATCTCTCTTCTATGAGAACCTGTGAGTGATACTGGGACTCCTCTCCAAGACAATCCAATCATAAAGTAGATTCGTTTCACATCTATGATCAGAATGTGGGTCCCAACTTGAAAGTGTTGCTGGTCGAGATCCCACATCCGTATCATATGATCCAACAAACGTACATGAGATTTCATGCTTGGAACCCTGAAATACTTTAAGATCACACACTCTGTTAGGGCCCTTATAGTAATAGGATCATTATCCTCCTGAGCATCATCTATCTTGTGTTCATGTTCCTTCCAAATCACCATTTTTTTTTCAATACATGTGAAACAACCATAAGGTGATCATTATAGAGTTCACGTTGAAAAATTTCTTTAGTTTTCATGCTAAAAATTTAGTTTTGGGAATCCCACGGTCATTGATGCTCTTTCCCTTAGGGAATAGAGAGACGATGCCATCCGCCCTCACTCTCTTTCCCCTTTTGGGGAGTGCATTGGTGCATCTCCCGAGAGGGAGAAGAGTGTCGCCTTGGGAGTGCTATTCCCCTTTGAAAAATTGCCCCAAAACATTAAAAAGGTATCATAAAATGAAATTTTCAAGCATGAAAAGGAAGGGCAAGTTTTTATCTCTTACCCACTTCTGACGGGTCGATGAACAAATGCCTAGATCTCTTGGAATCTCCTTTACAATTTCCTCTCCTAAACACAACTTTTACCCTATTGGCTATGGTAAAAAACACAATGGGTAAAAGTTTTCACCATTTCACTATTTGCATGTTATTTTTTATTTTTTAATTAGAAATAATTAGTGGATTATTTGAATATTATGGGTTTTCATCTTGTTTTCCTATAGTTTCCACAATGAAAGTGTTCTAACATTGTTTTTGAGGATTTCAGGACATTATTGGGCATTTTAGGTTACAATCAAGTTTCTTTTTGTCTTTTTTCACACTATTAAAATGAAAAAGTACTGAGTGCCTTTCATACCCTCGACGTGCTCGTTAAACTTCTAGTGAAAAGATATCGAGTGTGCTTTTACTGATTTTTCATATGCATTAAAATGGATTACAAAAAGGAAAACTCCATGGAGTCACCTTTAAGATCTTTTCAAGCTTATTAAACACGAAAAGATAGCCAAGTAAACTTGATTCTTTCACACTTGTAAAAGTATTCAAAAGTTCATTTATTCGGTGATAGTTTACCCCTTTTTCTAATAGTTTAGACTCATTTATGAAAAAGGTATAGTCTATTTATTCGTGACTAGAAGATTTGTCCTCAGTATCAGTTTACACTTTTTTGAACCTTGGGGACTAAATCTACGAAAATTTCCATTTCTGGAGTCTCCTTAGTCATTTCATATTCTTTAAACATGAAACAATGCCTGAGTTTAACTTCTTGAAAATTGTAAAATTAAGCATTGAAGGACCCTTTTTGGGAATGAACCTCTCCTTTGTCAGTTTTGTAAAATATATGAGAGTGGACTTATCCTGCGATGGGATACATTGAGAGTTTATTACCCTTTTCAAGATCGTTAAAAAATAAAATGGAGGTACTCATCCACTGTGATGGGGGAATTAAGGGAATGGGGAATATTTGTCATTTATATTAATGACAAGTCATAATCCACCTTTGAACATAGCACCTATCTGCATTTTCATACAAACATTGGGGTATTCGGCTTGTCATCAGGTTGATACACTTTCATAAGTAATTTAACTCCTTTGAGTCAAATCAAATAATGCATGGTTCTTCCTTTGCATTATGTCTGGTCTCTCCCTTGATTGAGTCAATTTATTCAAGTCATTTTCCATGTCGATCGATGTTTAGAGGGAGTATTTACTACATTGTACCTCTGCAGCTACTTTACCTTCTGTTGATTCCTGGAAAAAATCCCAGGTACCAATTTTATGGATTCTCCTCGATAAACAATCCCAATTAGATCTCCCATCATTTGGTGTGGGGATTTCGTCTAGTTCACGTCCCGTCTACCCTAGATAAAGTTGTTTAAATATTTACCAGTTACGACCTTGTCCATCGTTTATGTATTTTTTTTTTATAAATATGAGATGCAAGCACCTAAATGCATATAATTGATAAGCAGAAAACTCACAAGTGATGCGCAGGTTCTTACCTCTCGTCTTACCATTTCTTCCTTCTCAATTATTCTTCTAAATATAATACTAAGCTATTCTATCCTATTCTAAATTATCTTATCCCCGCAAGGAGAAAATTTAAAGTTAGAGAAATGTACTATAACTATTCATATTAATTTAATAAACCAAAGTTTGGTCTCAGTGGACGTTAACCATCATCATCAAAAAATTTCATTCACGTAGAAGATAAAGAGGGAGAGTGAGATTAGATTGAGGATGTGAGATGGGCGGGGTTCGAGGGTTCTTCGTTTGGTTCAGTGGGGGAGGGGGGTGCAAACGCCCCATGCAATCATGGCGGTGGCCACAATGAGGTGCCGAATGCCAGAAGAAGGTAGCAACTACAAGAAATATTGGTAAAAAGGGAAGGAGAGGAGAGGTGAGGGGAAGAGATTAGGTCTAAGGGGATGCCTCTCGAGGGCTCAGATGATCTCGGCGTTCTAGATACAATTAGAATCAATCCAAGGGAAAATAGAGATGTGGAAGGAAAAGGCCTTAATTGGGAATTTTGTGGGCATTTTTCCAAAGGAAAAAGATCTGGTTCAATGGATCCAGAGCACATGGAGTCCAAAGGGTCATTATGACCTGCAATTGGGAGCAAAGGGTTTCTTTACCATCATCTTATTCAATAAGGAAGATCACGATAGGATCCTAGAAGGAGGGCACAATTTTTTTATTCTTGGCATTGCTTTACCTTCAACCCTGGAAGGAGCATTTCAACCCTGAATTTGAAGATCTCATAGTAGCCCCCGTGTGGCTCCACTTGGTGGGTCTCCTCATGGAGTACTGGGATATGGAAATACTACGCGATATTGGTAATTCAATCGGGGAATTTGTGAAATTTTCTGAGCAAAACAGGCTCTAGAGGTATTATATGTTTGTTCGAATATGTGTGTATATGGATATCTTGAAGGACCTCCCTGAGGTGGTAATCTTGAACTGGGATGATGAAGAGTGGATCCAGCAGATCGACTATGAACAGCTGCCCTTCCGGTGCAGGATATACCATGAGTATGGTAATTTTGGGAGGAACTACCCAAATGGGATCTAGGAGAAGAATGCCCTGGACCAGGAAGGAGAAACACAAGCCAATGAGGAATTCACAAAGGTCAAAAATAGAAGGAGGGGCAGGAGCAACGGAGGGTAGAAATTGCGTAAGGAAATGGATGGAAAACCCCCGTTTTCCTCAAACCCGTTCCATGTCCTAAATGAAGAGGGAAAGGATAAATCAAAGGAAGAGGGGGCTACAACCAGTGCCTAGCAAACTAAGATGGATGGATTAGAGTATGAGAACAACACTGGAAATAGGTCAGTCATCATGGAAGAAGACGAAGCCAAGGATATTGAACTCAGTGATATGGATCTGGACACATTGGAAGAAGAATGCAGGAACATGGGCAAGGGATATGTCTCCTAGGAATAGATAAAACTCTTACAACATGCCATTATCTGGTCCAAAGCACACAAGGACCTGGGGATCATTGGGGAGGTGCAGAAGGGAAGCAAGAGGAAATCACCGGAGGAAGACCAGAAGAGAGGCAGAAAAATGAACATGCAGAGGATAGCAGAAATTGGTGTCAAATTGATCGAATCAAGCTAGTATCCTACGATCAAGGCAACCTTCTATGAAGTAAGTAAAGTTACCCAATGAATATAGTCTCCTAGAATATTAGTGGGTGTAATCACCCAAGGAAGATTAGAACCCTATCTAGGAAGATAAAGTAGGAAAAACCAAACATTCTTTTTTTGCAAGAAACCAAGTGTAGCTTTGAGACCATGATAAATATTGGGAAAAGGATATGGAAATGTAGCAAGGTCATGGAAACAGATGTATATGGTATGAAAGGGGGAATGGCCATTTTATGGAAAACCAGAGAGGTTGATATCTTGGAGTGGAGAGCTAGTCACTTCTCCCTAATAGCGGAGTTTCAAATATTAGGATAAAAGATCAGAGGAACGATAGCTAATATCTATGGCCCAGGTTCCTAAGAAATCCTTTATTTACCATCTACGATGGCTCTACACATCGACCTAGGAAGGACACTAGATTATAGGAGGATATTTTAATCTGACTAGCTCACTTTGAGAAAATAATGGGGGAAGAAGGATGCTTGATAACCACCAAAAGGAATTTCGGGAGGTACTATCCCAAAGCACTCTAGTGGACATGGAAATTGGGGACAGATGGTTTACATGGAACAACATGATAGGTGGGGACCATCTATTTGCCTCTAGATTAGACAGATTCTTGGTGTTAGAGAACATGGCTAGAGGCTCAAGGTAAATTAGGGAAAATGTGCTCCCAACAACTGGCTCTGATCACTGGCCAGTATGCCTTAGTTGGGATGGAGTGGCTGCTTGACTGCCTAAGCTTTTTCTCTTTGAGTAGTTTTGGATTTAGCACAAGGAATTTAAAGGCCTAGTAGAACAATGGTGGTAGGATATGGACAACCCTGGCGGGACAAGGATGTACATCTTCGAGCAAAAGTTCAAGGCACTAAAAGCCAAGATCTGTACATGGAACAAGGAAGACTTTGGTAACATATTTGAGGACAAAAAGAGGCTTGCTCAGGATATAAATCTCATCTAGTAGAAAGGGATGGAATCTGGGTGGGACTCAGAGATGAAAGAAAATGAGAAAGACCTTTTTTCCCAACTCGAAGCTAGAGAGAGGCAGGAGGAAATCTTCAAGAAACAAAAGTCTTGGGTAAAATGGATGAGGGAGGGAGACAAAAACACTAAATTCTTCCATAACTCGGTGGTAAACAATAGGCTAGGTTCAAATATCTACAAACTCAAAAATACCTATGGTACTCAGGGAAAAGATTGAGGAGGAGCTCACCAACCATTTCAAGGAGATCATGACAGAATAAAACACTGATAGGGGACATGATATCGACAGGATCATGGCTTTGATTTCCAGATCAGTATCTAGGGAGGATAATGAGAGCCTCACCAAGCCTATATCCATGCAAAAGGTTGAGGAGGTAATGCATCTGATGGCTCAGGGGAAATCCCCATGCCCTGATGGCTTCACCTCCAATTTATTTCACTTCTTATGGGATATGATCAAGGAGGAGGTCTAGGCCATAGTAGAGGAATCGTGGAAAAGTAAAGGAGTGCTCAAAGCCTTCAACGCAACGTTCTTATCCCTAATCCCAAAAGGAGAGGGTGTCGATACCCATGGTAAGATTAGACCCATAGCTTTCTGTAATGTGATCTACAAGAAAGTTTCCAAAGTCATAGAAAATAGATTTAAGCCTCTCCTCCCAGGGCTAATCAGCCCAGAGCAATCTGGCTTCGTAGAAGTTCGACAAATCCTGGATGGAATTATCAGGGTCCAAGAATCTATCCACTCCCTAAAATGTACTAGATTTGTAGGAATGCTAATCAAATTAGACATAGCCAAGGATTTTGACAAGCTCAACTGGAATTACTTGGAGAAGGTGCTTCAGGCTTTTGGCTTCTAATAGGATTGGGTGGAGTGGGTCATGGGTCTGGTCTCCTCTCCCTTCTACGCCATCCTACTGAACGACTCCCCGATGAGGCTATTCTCTCCTTCCATGGGGATCAGATAGGTAGATCCCCTCTCCCCATTTCTCTTCATTCTGGTAGCTGAAGGGTTAAGCAAGCTCATCAAGGCCCAAGCAGTACTTGGGAGGATCAGGGGACTATCGTTCCATGAGGACATGGACAAACTAACACACCAACATTTTGTGGATGACATGATGTTGATGGGGCACCCTTCAGTCCAAGAGGCTCGAACCTTCAAAACAAGCCTAACGACATTTTCTAAGGAGTCAGAACTTGTAGTTAATTCTGAGAAATCTCAGATTTGTTTCTTCAACACTCCACTCATAACCCAGAGAAACATTGGGATAATTTTGGGATTTCAAAAAGGATCGCTACCAACCAAGTATCTGGGAGTCCCTTTGGGTCAAGGAACTATCAGGTAGGCTTCCTGGCAGGACCTGTTGGATAGGATAAATTCCATATTGGCTAGCTAGACTCTCAAACCCTTGAACCTCCCTGGGAGGTTAGTAATGGTCAAATCAATCCTCCAAGCCATGCCACTGTACCTATTATCAGTCTTATCTGCTCCAAAGTCCGTCTCAAGGGAAATCAGAAGCATCCAAAGGAATTTCCTATGGGCAAGGATAGAAACTAAAGCTAAATTCACCCTTGTTAGTTGGGATAAGGCAAGCATGCCTAAGGATAAAGGGGGCCTTGGTATCAGGGATCCCGAGGTGGTGGGGGAAGTGCAGGGATCCAAGATATGGTGGAGATGGTGCAATTAAAAACAGGATCCTTGGGACAATATTTGGCACATAAATTATGCTAGGGGTTGTCCAAACACTCAGCTGGTGCATTTCAATGGGGATCCTCAAGGATCCCACATTTGGCAGAAGGTGCAGGAAGGGTGGAAATTGATCTAGGAGCACAACTTCTAGGAAATTAAATCAGGAAACCTCACCAACTTTTGGTACGATTCCTGAAACCAATTCCCTAAGCTAGGGAATAACCCAAGGTGGCGGCATATCAAGATCAGAAGTATGGAGGAGAGAAAAGAAAAGGTTCATCAGTTTTAGGAGGGGGGCCCTTAGGAACAAAGGTAGAAGTGGATGATCCCGGTCAATCAGGACGCCTAGATCTTGGTAGAATATATTAGATCCCTTGAGATTGAATTACAAGAGCGTTTCATTCTGATCAAGAATGGGGATGATACCCTCATATGGGTATACTCACACAAGGGGAATTTTGACATAAAAGAAGCATAAAACATTAAAATAAGGGGTCAAGAGGAGGAGGATGATATTTGGAAGAAAGTATGGAATTCCAACCCCTGGCCAAAAGTGGCTACCTTCTGCTGGCTTGTGGTTAGACACAAGATCCTGATGGGATAAAAATTGAGTCGCAGAGGTATCCAAGGTCCATCACGGTGTGTTCTATGTGTTAACTAGGAAGAGAGCATGGATCACCTCCTCGATGCATGCCCCTTCACCTCTAATCTATGGGACAAAGGAGCACAACTTTTCAGGAAGAGCAACAGATGCAGAGGAAAACTAGACCAAACCTTAATGGACTGGCATCCCAAGGCTTTCAAAAATAATATTTTGTAGTTTTTATGGCAAGCCTTTCCAGGAACTGTTGTGTGGGTAATATGGAAGGAACGAAATAGTATAATTTTTAGGGGAAAACAACAATCCTCTAAGGAATTATGGAAAATTATAACATCCAACCTGATAGAAATAGTGCATAGCCTGCAATGGAGTGACAAGGACAAAGAATTCATTGGTTCAAAAAAAAGAGTTGCTAAGGCATGGAGACTGGATAGTGGGGTCATCAATGGCCTTCATAAAAAACCCAATTCCTGCAGAATTGAGAGCCTAAACTGATGGTATCCCCCACCGAGGCTAGTGTTTAAATTAAACTTTGACGGTGCAGCTAGAGGCAACCCAGGTGATGCAAGCTATGGCGGGGTCTATAGAAACTCTTCTGGAGTAATTATTCAGGTCTACTATGGCTTGCTCGAAATGGACACCAAAAAATATATGGAGTTGGAAGGGATGATCCAAGGCATTCACGTCATCATCTAGAATGGATGGATGTCGACGATAGTAGAAGGAGACTCCTGTATCCTCGTCAAAATGGAGAAGCAATTGGCCAATGGAAAATCCATGGAGAACGTGTCATCCAGTTGGCACCTTGATAGCAGGCTGGATGACCTTCGTGCCATGGTTATGATGCACCCAATGCTATCCTTCATCCACGTCAATAGAGAGGAAAACCAGGTGGTGGACTCATTGGCTAATGTCGATGTCAGTGACATTAGGGCCAACCAGAGGGGACGGTTAGAAGATTTCAAAGCGGAGCAATGGATTCCTACATGTCGACAACTGGCCGCTCATGATGTGGGTGACAAGGGACAAGAGATGGGAGGAATGAGAGAGGACAAATGCAAGGACAAACGGTAGCAAGGTCCTTCCACGAGTTGGGCCCATTAACATGTTTTCACATGTGGCCTAAGATCATGGCAATCTGGAGTGATCATTTAACCATTAAGTTAGGATACAATGGAGGTCCAGAAGGGAGAAGTAGATTAGACTCCATATGGAATGATGATATAGGAATGACGATAGATATAAGAGAGTATCAAGTGTGTGGTGCAAAAATGGAAGGTTTCAGGATATGGGCTATCATTATCTAGTACCAAACCGTTAATGCGCCTATGGAACTATTTCCTATTAATTCGAAAGTGATTGCAGATACCATCACCCAAGTTTTGAGGAGAATTGGAGATAGGTTAGTGTGTTTAGAGTGTGGTCTGTGGGTAGAAGAATCTCAGAGTGATTGTGTTAGGGGTGAGACTATGAAGTGAGAGATGGCACCGCCTTGAGGAGGTCTTGGGAAACCAAGGGGTAGTATAGGATTGTTATAGAGGATTTCACCACTCTAGGTGAATCACACTTTGTATGGCCTTCCCATGTCCTACTGTAGACTCATTAGACCCTATGGACCACTTTTTGTCCTTTGATGTTTCCCTGATCATCCCTAAAAGCATATGAAAAATTATATACATGGATTTTAAACCTATAAGCATGTACATACGTGGGTTTGACCCATATAACCACATACATTAGGATGTGTGCATAATCCAAATCCTTTTGTAGTTTTCCTTGACATGGATCTGACTCATTTGACTCCTGCCCTTCCCTATGCCTTGAGATCGCTCAGATTCGACCTTTCATTACCCCTTTGAAAAGCTATATAAGGAACCCCTTGGTACATTGAAGGCATAAGAGAATTGAGAGAAAAGAAACTATAGTCCATTATTGCTGGAACTTATGCTTGAGTCTGCATCCCTTTGTCCCTTGGAGCACTTTTGTGTTCTTCCCAAGCTTTCCTTTTGCTTGTGAGCTTGCTATTGAGAGATGGAGGATTGAAGTGGTGGAGGCCCAAGTGGGGGATTCAGTTTCTCTGGTTTACAGACATGCCATCAGAGGTTGTATCTTGTAATCTATGATTTATATTAATAAGAACTATCTTTTCCTGTCCAATGATGTGTATTTTAATGAATATTTTATCCATGGGATTATGTCAAATGCTTTTACATTATTGATTATATATGCTAGAATAGATCTAAGACCATGATATATAGAATGCTTGTATTGTTTACGTGTTGTTGAGGAAGTAATATATCAATTCAAGCTGAAGATTGGAAAGCTCAATGGGGATCTACTTCAACCGTCCGGAATAAGGTACGAGGTTTGATCCTTTAGTGTTAGACATTTAATTTCTATTGCATATTGGAAAAGATTGATTTCTGGAGCCAAGCTTTCTGTTGTGGTACCCCAAGCCATAGGAATTTCTCTTCGTAATAGAATTGGTGACTCCGTTGGGGAGTTCCTAGTAGTTTTTCTTTGGGGGTTGTTTTCTCGGCATTCAATGTATTTGAATTGCTCTTTCTCTCTTGTTTCTATGTCGGGTATGGGGGAATGTATGCCTGGTAGAGTCTGATTGGTGTGAAGTTTGTCTTAGCCTATCTGTTTGCCTTGGTTTTATGCACCTTTTCTTCCTATACGCGGGTTTTTGATTTACAGTCGCGTATACACACGGTTTCCCCTGTGATTTCTGCGTATACACGCAGGTTTACTGTGAACAGTCATGTATACCCTTGATTTTTCCTTTTTATGGAAGATAGTTGGTTGCTAGGTGAATTTTGATATTTGTTGAGTCTCCTTTGGCACTTCCTAAGTCTGTCTATACCTCTGTTTCTGACCAGAAACATTTTTTTTAGGCTAAATTTTTTTTTAAGAAAGTTCTTGTCATGGCATTTTTGGTTTTTTGTTTGAGATTAGGGCATTAGAGTTATTTTACCTTAGTGCTTTGCTTGAGTGTTGTTTGGGTGTGCTTGCAGAGTCTAGGGGTCATAGAATCATTCTTTTGCTTTTTGCATCTCTTTTATTTTCAAAAAATCCAAAAAAATTTGCTTATCATCATGCATTGCATTTTGCACTTTGCATTGTACTTGCACTAGATCTAGATTTGCTTTGGAGTACTAGTTAGGACTTCATATAGGAAAATTTGCATTCATCATTTGAAGAAGAATTGTGCATTTTACTTCATGTTGCGTCATAACACCACTAGTTGCACGGTCATATCCCTTTTTTGAGTAATAAATCCAACTAAAATCAACGCTAAATTAAAATGAATTACACTCTTTTCCTTTCTAGGGTGCACCAACAAGATTAGGTTTTAGGATCTTGGAATAGTTCATTGTAAGTCAATTCTCCAAGATCACTAAACAACAACATCTAGGTGTCTGTCCAGGTGAGTGTGTGAAATCCTTGGTATAACCAGTGTTTCTCAGGATCCTCCTCTCAAAAGGGAGTTAAGCACGAGGCAGTGTGAGCGGTTATTGATTGGGATGACCCCTAGTCATAACTGAGTAGCACCAGAGATATTTCTAGGACTGTATTCGTATCTGGGGGCTCTTTCGAGAGTTTCAGGATTTTCTACCCTGGCCATATGGTCAATAGCACCTGTGACTGTCTTCCTGAGCATTGATTATATTGAGGTGACCTTAGTGGCCTTACCTAGGATATCAAGGGGGTACTTGTAGAGGTTATTCTGCAGGTGTCCCAGCTAGGTTGGGGTCGGACAGCACAGTCACTTTACGCGTTGAAGCTGAGGGCCACAATAATTGGTTATGTACCTCCTCTTGTTGTGTATGGGAGTCTCAAGCCTCTCCTAGGTGAGACATACCTGCTTCATTGAGGAGCTCACTTATCCAGCCCTTGTTTGCTTGCATTTGGCTTTAAATTTTATTAGTGATTGCTCTGTGCATGATAGTTGGCCTAGGGTTTGCGTAAATAGAGAGTCTTTGCTATTTTTTGAGTCATTGTGGATTCGAGTACGGTTCCGTGCTGTTCTCATCATTTAGTAGGACTTCCACCTTCTACTTCTCCTCCTCCTTTGGGAGAAGGACCTAGACAGTCCAGATGGACTATGTCACACATTGATTCACACACCATGGGGGATTCTTCAAAAGGTATTCCTGAACCACCTCCTCCCATTCTTGTGGACGATGGGGAATTTACTCCTACTTACAATCCTTCACTTGACTTAGCTTAGTTAGGTCCTATGATTTCTAATATAGGAGCCATGCATGATAGACCTACTCACTCTAGGGATGATTCCCCATTGACGCGTTACCGGTATGGCATGCCGGAGGACGCCGAGACTCATTTGGAACCCGCCACTACTAGCTATGGTAGTTATGGTATGGCTGGTTTTCCTATGTATGATTTGACATTTCATGTTGAATCTGGATTTGAGCCTAGCACTATGCCTGGGGGCACTCTCATTCCTTACCATGCGGAGAGGTTTGGGAGCACTAGTCACATTGCACCTTCTGTCCCAGTGGTGGAATCTACATCATATATCCCTCCTAGGTCTAGAGTTAGCAATCCTATTAGGATACTAGATCTGAGATGAGTGAAAATAGGCGGTAGCACGTATCTTATTACCCAGATTACTTCATCCTCGGCCCCTAGTTCTTCAAATGTCCACCCTCCACCTTATTCACATGGTCCTTCGAGTCGGCACATGGCTACGAGTCAGGTCCGTACTGCAGTTACTAGACCAATTGTGTCTCAAGTTTACATACCACCCGTTGCTTTGGGAGGCTATGTTCATGCTTCTAGAGGTCAGATTACTACTTCCACGGCATATATTCCTACTTTCGGTATGTATATCCCTACTTTCGGAGCGTATCTTCCTACCTACGGAGTGTCTCATGGGGTATCGCATGCGATGACCCATGGACCTTATTATGGGACGCAGTATGGATAGGTTTCTTCACCTTATGGAGGTGGGTATCAACAACCTACTTACTCTCCTAATTACGGCTTTGTAGCTCCTACTAGTCAAGGTCCACCTCATTATGGTGCTTCCACGTCACCCTATACGGGTCATACAGGAGGAGGGCACTATGGCCAAGGCCATAGTTGTAACCAAACCTATATGAATCAGGGAGCGGTCCATTGACCTCATCATCCTAGGATCCCTTTCCTCACAATGCTTAATCTTCCTGACTTATTGAGACTTACGAATGATCCTGTGGCTCATGACCCGGCTTGGCCAGCTGTCCCTACCAAGCTTCCTTCGGACATACCTAAGTTCGAAGGAAAACCGAGAGAGGATCTGACCGAACATGTTACTATGTTTCACCTATGGTGCTCTTTGAATTCATTACATTAGGACTTAGTCCGTTTGAGACTATTTCAATGCACCCTCACAGGGCCTGCTATGAAATGGTATAAAGAGTTACCTAGAGGCACTTTTACTTTGTTCGACGACCTTGCGATGACTTTTCTTAATCACTTCCAGCTACCAGTGCGTTATGACATTGGTACTGAACTCTTGTCGACATTTTGGCAAGATAAAGCCACCCATATTTCTGATCATATTCAAGAGTGGCGTAGACGGAAGAGATTAATTAAAGCCTTTATACCGCCAGAGTTCCTTCTTGAGTGGTTCCTCAAGTCATTATTTCCATATATCGCGAAGGATGTTTCCACATCCAGAGTGCAGAATGAGGAACAAGTGATTTTTAGGGTGCAGGAACTGTACTTGATCTATGCTTATTTCGGTTTGTTGTATGAGATTATTCCCAATGCTCCTTATTCCAGTTTCGATCCCAAAGTCAAACCTGGACCACATGCCGATGGCATTGTGGGTTGTGAAAGTGTGAAACCTGCAGATTCAGTTGCAAAACAAGTTGGTCAGTTGTCAATCAACCAATTTGCTTCAGGACAAGCTACAGCTTCATCTCAACTCACCCAAACAGTAAATGTACTTTCTGTGCAATCGTCAGACCAGAAGGGTAACCAACAGCCCGAACGGAATAGAAAAAAGGGTAAAAATAATAATCGAAAGGGTGGGAATAAGAATGAAAATGTTAACAATAATGACAAGAACAGTAGAAATGCTGGGGGGGACAAGCAAGCTAAACGTAATGTTAAGTTCCCTTGCAAGTTATGTAAGGATGATTACCTCACTTACTTGTGCCCTCGGATTGATGAATCTTCGAGATTCTTAGCACAAGGCCCAGCTGTGCTAACGAACCCTTTACCGTATAACCAGAATATGAACTCAAAGTCCCATGACCAGTCTAGTGATGATAATCCACTGGAAGGTAGTGGTCATGGGTGCATTAACATGGTCCGTGCTGCCAAGGTTGTGACTCGTGCAAAAGATTATAGTTCGTCACAACCCAGCCCAGGAAAAGAGCCTGATCCACCAGGAACCCCTTTGCGCATTGAGAAACCTGGGGATAAACCTAAGGCTGCACCTCGCATTCCTAAGGGAGTCCTTAAGTGTTTGGGGCATAACCCAAATTCCTGAGCCGCCCAGAATTATTCAGTTGTCAAGGATTTGGGCCACACTCCTTGTGCGATGTCTGCATTGGAAGTGCTTCATAATTGTCCTTCGCAAAGGAAGGCGTTGCTTTCTACTCTTGGTGTGAACGGTGATGATTCTTCCTTGGTGATCAAATTTGAAACCACAGGACTACAGCCTTGCTTTCCCTATTATGTGTCTCTTTTGGTGCACGTATAATGTCTTGGTATGACCGTCAAGTGCACTGTGCTTGATGAGGGCGCTGCTGCTTCTATGATGTCTCTGTCCTGTTGGAAGGGTCTGGGTTCTCCTGAGCTATCTAAATTAGTGACTATGTTAACTACGTTTGATGAGAGATCTTTTAGGCCGCATGGTATCCTTCCTTCCCTTAAAGTCCGTTTGGGGGGTAAGACCATTGCAATAGAGGTTGAGGTGGTTGATGCACCCCTTGACTACAATATCTTGCTGGGTAGGAATTGGATGCATAGTATGAAATCTGTTGCTTCTTCCTTGTTCCGCATTGTATGATTTCCACATAATGGGAAGATTGTAACGATTGATCAAATGGAATTCAAGAATCCATCTGTTACCGCATCTTTGGGAGCTTCGATCCCGATCGTCGATCACTCTCAGCCGGCAACTGAGAGTGTGGGTGTAGGCATGCATCCATCCCTCATGGGAAGATTTAGTTGTCCTGAACTAATCCTCATGATAGGATCTTGTTCCGATGAGGCTTTGACATCTACGACCTCAGTGTATTTTCGCACGACCCATATGGAATATCCTTGGATTCTTCCTCCACCGAGTACTTCAAGTGATCCCGTCAAGACAAGCGTGCCATTTCCTGCAGCTATGATAGCTTATCAAGCTAATCTCAAGAGTGTTGCAGAGCCTTGCTCTTCCTCTTCGCGGATAGAGGAGGAAGACATCTATGTGTTGCTGGCATGGGTAGCACATTATTCTCATGCCCACGACTACTTTGATATGGTTTTCCCTTCAGATGAAGCGATTATTGAGGCTATGTCAGGAGTTGAGCCACCATGGGAGGAACTTCATCATAGATCATACTTTTTTCCAGAGCTTGACCGTTTGGAGCATGAGGATTTTAGGGAGATTCTTAGTCAGAAAGTTGGTAGTCCTATGGTTCCATTAAGCTCTCTTGGTCCGATGGCTAATGGAAACATGGTGAACATATCGTCAACAATTCCTATCAACATTTCTCGCAATCCTGGCACAACAAAGAATGTCTATACTGGGGTGGAATGTTCCCATGCCGAGATTCTGGAATATACCGAGCTATTCAAGGAATTCCATGATATTTTTGCTTGGTATTACGACAAGATGCCAGGTATTGACCCTCGATTTGTCGAACATGAGATTAAGACTTACCCCAATGCTAAGCCTGTTCGACAGTGTTTACGCGCTGTGAATCCTAGGAAAGCACCCGCCATTAAGGCAGAGATAGAGAATCTATTGAAAACCGGTTTCATCTATCCCATTCCCTTGATGGAGTGGGTTTCAAACCCCATTTCGATGGATAAGAAGTATGGAGCGATCCGCATATGCACTGATTTCCACGATTTGAATCATGCCTATCCTAAGGACAACTTCCCCACACCATTTATTGATAAGATTTTGGATGAGTGTGTGGGTAGCGAGGTGTTCTCCTTCATGGACAGCTTTTCCTGGTATAATCAGATCTAGATTAAACCTAAGGACCAACATAAGACCGCATTTATTTGTCCTTGGGGAACATTTGCATATCGGAAAATGCCTTTCGGCCTTAAAAACACCGGAGCTACATTTCAGCGGGTGATGACCTTGATCTTCCATGATCTCAAGTCTATTATTGAAGTATTTTTGGATGACCTCGCTGCTCATTCTCGTATGAGAATGTGTCATCCCTATCACTTGAGATTGGTATTCGAAAGATGTCGGCACTATTTGGTTAGATTAAATCCTCACAAGTGCATATTTTGCATGAAGTCAGGTCGTTTGTTAGGATTCATAATTTCAAAAGAGGGTATGAGAGTCGACCCTTTAAAGGTTGAGGCAATACTTCAGTTGTCTCCCCTGAAGAATATTCGTCATCTTCATTGTTTGTAAGGCATGGAAAAGTTCTTACGAATATTTGTTGTCAACTTTGGCAATTTGACTAGAGGCTTCATGCATCTCTTGAAGAAGGATACTCCCTTTGAATGGGATGAGCGAGCCTAGGAGTCCTTTGATGCACTCAAGCAAGCCCTAGCATTGGCCCCGATGATTAGTCCCCTGGACTATAGCCGTGATTTCTTATTATATGTGGACGTGTCTTTAGAGATTATTGGTGTGGTTATGGTTCAAGAGGATGAGGAGCTCCAAGAGCATGTCATATATTATCTGAGCTGAAACCTTATTGACACAGAGATTCATTATTCTCATGTCAAGAAGCTTGCTTTAGCTATTGTACATGCGGTTCAACATTTGAGACATTATATTCTCCTTCGCCAGACCTTGGTTGTGGCCCATGTCAATCCATTTCAGTTCTTCCTCACACGAAGGATGATTGGGGGAAAATATAATAAATGGATTGTCATTTTGCAAGAATTCGATCTCGAGTTTGTTTCGGCAAAATTGAAGAAGTCTTTAGTTTTTGTAGAGCTTATATCGGATTTTCTGAGTGAGGCCAAGGAGTTGGTTTGTGAAGATACGTTTGTTGATGAACACATCTTCTTAATCTCAACGTTAGACCCATGGTATGGGGATATCATAGTATATCTACAAACACAGAAGACCCCTACTCACCTCTCGCGAGATGAACGACGACAATTACGTCACGTCTCTAAGAACTACCTTATAGTGGACAATACTTTGTACCACCGTGGGGTAGATTTGATTTTACGACATTGTTTAACTCATGATGAGGCTAAGGTTGTGCTGAATGATTACCATGGAGGGGCGTGTGGTGGTCATTTATCTGGGATTTCTACACCTAAAAATATTTTGAGAGCAAGTTATTTATGGCCATCGATCTTTAAAGATTGTGTTGATGCGATCAAGAGGTGCCACCGTTTCCAAGTGTTCACACGTAATATGTGCTCAAAACCTACCCTGTTACATCCCATTATCACCGCCGGTCCCTTCACTAAGTGGGGGATCGATTTTATGGATTGCAACCCAACTTCAGCTGGGGGGCACCATCACATTATAGTGGCTGTTGATTATTTCATGAAATGGACTGAGGCTATGCCTATAGTAAAATCTGACGGTGAGACAACCACTCACTTTGTATTCAACCAAATTATTACTCGGTTCAGGATTCTGAAAGAGCTTGTCATTGACCATGGCTCACACTTTTAGAACCGTATGATGGAAGAGTCGGCATCCAAGTTAGGGTATAAGCAAGAGCACTCCTATTCTTACTACCCCCAAGTGAATGGATAGGTAGAGGCAGTGAATAAATCACTCAAATCCATTCTCCAATGAACCATCGCACAAAGCAAGATGAATTGGCACATTATGTTATACCCTGCTTTGTGGGCATATTGAACCGCAGTTAAGACTACCACTGGTTTTTCTCCATATCAGCTTGTACATGGAGTGGATTCAATATTTCCTGTTGAATGCGAGATTCCTTCATTGAAGCTAGCTGTGGAACTCTTACTAGACACTTCACCTTTGGAGGAGCATTTGGTTCACCTTGAGCAACTTGATGAGCAGCGTCGGGATGCCTTGGTGGCTCTAGAGGCTAATAAATGTCGCGTTAAGGTCCAGTATGATAAGTCTATCCATCCAAGAGTATTTAGTGAAGGAGAATTGGTCCTTTTGTGGGATCAATCGAAAGAACCCTTGGGGGTAGGGAAATTTAATCCTATGTGGCGTGGTCCTTATGTGGTCAAACGTGTCTTAGAGAAGGGTGCGTATGAGTTAGTGGATTACGAAGGAACAGCTTTGGCGGAGCCTAGAAATGGGCTCTATCTCAAAAAATACTATGCATGATCTTTAGCCAAGGCTGCTTGTTGTATATTATTGTACAGCTTTGCATAGTTAGGTATTTTTCTTATCGTGATCGGGTTTGTGATTAGTTTCTGTTTCTTTTGGAAGATGTCAATGGAATATTCCACCTACATAGGATTCGCGGATGGTGCAATCCATCACACTCAACACTCAGCCTCTACTGCTTGGGTGATTTATACTCCTATGGGTCAGGTACTATCTTCAGGAGGTGTATGTCTACGACCATCTTCCAACAATGTTGCTAAATATATCACCGTTATTGAGCTTCTACGAGATTCCATTTCACATGGTGTTCTATCTCTTGAGGTACGTCTTGATTCGGAATTAGTAGTGTCATAGCTCAATGGTTTGTACCATGTTAGAGATCCGATGTTATTGAGGAGATTCTTACATGTGAGATTGTTAGAACGACAATTTGACAATATAACATATATACACATTCCAAGAAATAATAATCAAGTTGCTGACTCATATGCTAACTAGGTGTTAGATTGGCATTTGTTTCATTCATAATAAATTATTCATAAACACATTTTTACACATGAAAATAAATAAATCGATCACCATAAATTTTTTTTATATATACATCAAAAATGTGGTAATACATAGTGTCATGATACAAAATTGGGGCTTTTAAAGCCACCATCATATAATACATGATCGTACAAAACATATACACTCGCAGGTGTCTAATCCTGTGGAGGAGGAGGAGGGTTGTGATCATGGAACGTCACTACGGCTCTAGCTAGCCGCCGAAATAAATGCACCCATGCGCGTGGTACACCCACCACCTGCCGTTGCATGGCCTCAGGAAAGTCCTCAACTTGCGCCATGGAAACTCTATGAGTCAGTCTCACAAAGTTGGTATGAATTCCCTGGAGCGTTCGCTTCACATCCACACCCATGATGTCATCTCCTCTTCCCCTCTGTCTATGACGAGGGAAGCCTTTTGGCCGTCATGGTCCCACATCTGCACACAAATGGTAGATGTCACTATGTATTTTCATGCAAAAACATGTCTTTTTGATTCCATATAATCAAGAAAACACAAAAAAATTAAATAACTCAATTTTTTTTTAAAAGAGTGAGGGTCGAGATTCGTTACCTATATCACCATATGCCGATCCTGGTGGTAATGGCATGTCCGGATCCCCTTGGAAATCTATCCCTGCATAGGGGTAGTCATCAATGGCAATGATCTGTCATCGCCACCATGGAAAGAATTCAGCTGGATATGGGTTGGCCACCCTACCACCCCCCAGTGTGCGCATAGCATCTGCCCAACGCCGTTGGGATGGATCTTGAACCCTGTGGAGAGGAATTTCTACTCTAGGGCTCAATCCTGGAACACGCTCAAAGAAAAACGTGCTCAAGATATTGCTGAACCTGAAGTTCCGCACCCTGCTTGCCTTACACTCACTGAGCTGGTGTTTCATGTTGCTCAGTAGTGTAGTACTCCAGTCGTATATAGTGGGTCGCATGCACTCCACTGCATAGAAAATCAGAGGCCGCGAGGCCTGGTGGAGTGATGCTAAGCTGGCTATCCTTCCCAGTGTCAAAAGTATGGCCTTTAGACCCAGTACCTATATAGCATTGGTAGGGACTTGACTCCCCACCTTCTCCATGTCTGGATAACAGACATCGCAATGTACTCATCGATAGTCAGGCCACCCCCTGGCCCACCTCAAGAACGAAGGTTCACCACTTCCCCTTGTCTAGAAAGACCTATGATAAAGTATATGTACTCCACCTCTATGGTGAAGGACATCTCATCTATATGGAAGGACTCTGAGTCTGGATCCCAATAGTCAACCGACATCTATAGCAGTCTTGGTTTGACCCTTAAACCACCAAGACACCAAAACTTGTAGAGTCCGCATGCATGTAAAGCTTATTGAGCCATTAAGTCGGCCCTTACTGCTTCCTCTACTTCACCATGCTCACGCTCTCTCCACTCTAGCACCATCCTGCAAGAAAAATTGGAAATTTTTCGATTAAAAAACCATATGCGCGACCTCATACGTGACTGTTTTGCAAACAACCGCGTATGTACACAGATTTGAGGTGCTTTTCTATGTATAGCCAGCCCTATACGTGGAAAAAACCTCGATATCCACATGGGCCGCAACACACAATTTGGGATGGCCTAAAAAAATCATTTAACCATGAAAATATATAAAAATTATATCAAAATGCAAGAGGAGAGCATGAGTAAATACCTGGAAGAAACGATTGTGAATTCCGCCGGTTGGATCTCCTAGAATTTCCAGTTGAAAATCAGAGCTCAAATGGGTAAAAGTTTCAAATGATTTATATTTTTTACTATTTATAGAAAAAATTTCAAATATTTGAAAATTTTTACCCCCTTTCCTATAGTTTCGACATTTTCTAACCATTTTGGACCGTTTTTGACATAATTTGTGATGTAGAAGACCTTTTGCAGTGCTGTTTGAGCCTTTGGATTGACCCATTCGTGTCGATCTTAGGTATCATGTCTAAACTGGCATATAGGTTAGGTTCACCACCATTTTCATTTTGCATGACCTTATGACCATATCACCATGTCCTTAGGTATGAACCCACTCTCTATGTCACAGAACCTTCTTGCTGCTTTATAAGTGGCATGATACAAGTGGTAGAGCTTCACCTTACATGGGTACCCTAGTTAGTGCCTTATTTACATTTGGTGCCCATATCGACGTTTTCTCCTTTAGGGTGTGGGAGTCCATTGTATAGTACTGCCATGACAGTTTGCAAGAGCCTCATACTCCTCTTGATCTTATGGTGGCCTATTTCCCTTAGGACTCCTTTATGTCAAGTTGTGAATGCATTATCATGAGCTTTTGCTGCCTTATTGAGCTTTATGCCAGCTCCCTTGACATTGCGTTTCAGCCATATAGCCCGAGTTTGTCTCATGTCTATCCATGCAGAGCCATTTTTTATCCTTCACAGCTTGATTCCCTTTTTACTGGGAGGGGATTTTCCCCCAAGTGTCAATATCCTACACATGTATCCTTGCATTGAGAATAGGTATGTTCCACTTCTTGGAACTAGTTTTTTTTCCCTTATGACACTCATCTCCTCCTAGTTTGTAACTATAAAGCTAGTTTATTCTTTTTTCAAGCTTTTCAAATAACTAAAAAAGTCCAAAAAAAAATCAAAAAACCAAAAAGCCGAACAAGGAAAGATGTTATCTTTGGAAACTGTCGAGTCGTGTCGCCTTCGAAAAGAGCACTGTATATCACATCCATTGGTTGGGTTATAGTTTGACTTTAGGAGCTGTACTCTTTTATCTGAGTTTATCTCCACCGACTGGTTAAGCTTCCAGTCCCTGTGGAGCCTTTGTTGATGCCTCCTGTGTCACAGAGATGTCCCAGTTTGTATATCGAGTCTATGCTTCCTTCATTTAGTCACCATACACCATTATGCTCTTGTTTGAAGGAATTTGAAACCTGAGTCAGCCATTCCTCAGTTATCTTGACTTTGCATGTCGGCCATTCCCGGTACAGTTACTGGTTCATGCACCTTATGATCGAGTCCTTCCACATTATGGAGCTTTGCTGAGTACCTCGTGTTGGATGATGGGGGATGCCTTAATGCCCTCCTTTCAGCGTATTTCATCCCATCGACTTCAGATCATTTATTCTAGGATTGGAATCTAGAGTCATGTTGAGTGCCTTGAGACTTGCAGTCATCAGTGGCAGGTTCTCTCGCCATCGATAGTTTCTTGGGAATACATCAATGTCCCCTGATCGATGGATCCTCTCAAGTGTTCAACCTCAACAAATTTATTCACACTTGTTAGTTTGCACTCTAGTACCTTGATTCCCATTTTCATTATCGGTGGGTGATCTCGTGTCTGTTAACATTATACATCAATGATCGGTAATCAGACGATGGACTACTATGTTCGACCTCGACACCTCTATTCACATAGTAGGACATGTACTCGTAGTGGTTTGTGTAGAAGACTTTCCATATTGGTGGCATCTCTTATATGCTACCTCCTTGATCGTGCTAGTGTTCATGAGATTTTAGCTCTCGTGACTTGATTCTAGTATATGTCAGACATTTCCAGCCACTATGGAGATCTTGATCTATTATATATCTTCAGCCATTTTGAAGATCATGGTCCTTTGTATATCTTCATCATGGAGATTTTGATCTATGTATATTGTACGTGGCGATGACCACATATTTGATATCATGTATCATGCCTATTCATGGCCATTGTACTCTTATGTATCCGGGACTGCTATATGTACTTGCAGTTATATGCAGAGTTGTACTATTGTACTATGCTTATTGGGTGGCTGGCCTTCCATTTGGGATCCTTCATCACTCCACTTCTGGGATGGAATTGTAATATATTTCGGCCATCGTATAACCCCTCTAATCTCATACATTAGGGGGCATATGTTATAGTGGATTTCACCACTCTAGGTGAATCACACTTTCTATGGCCTTCCCATGTCCCGCTGCAGACTCATTAGACCCTATGGACCACTTTTTGTCCTTTGATGTTTCCCTGATCATCCCTAAAAGCATATGAAAAATGATATACATGGCTTTTAAACCTATAAGCGCGTACATATGTGGGTTTGACCCATATAACCACATACATCGGGATGTGTGCATAATCCAAATCCTTTTGGAGTTTTCCTTGACATGGATCCGATTCATTTGACTCCTGGCCTTCCCTATGCCTTGAGATCACTCGTATTCAACCTTTCACTACCCCTTTGAAAAGATATATAAGGAACCCATTGGTACATTGAAGGCATAAGAGAGAACTGAGAGCAAATAAACTATAGTCCATTGTTGCTAGAACTTATGCTTGAGTCTGCATCCCTTTGTCCCTTGGAGGAATTTTGTGTTCTTCCCAAGCTTGCCTTTTGCTTGTGATATTGCTATCGAGAGATGGAGGATTGAAGTGGTGGAGGCCCAAGTGGGGGATTCAGTTTCTCTGGTTCGCAGATGTGCCATCAGAGGTTGTATCTTGTAATCTCTGATTTTTATTAATAAGAACTATCTTTTCCTGTCCAATAAGGTGTATTTGAATGAATATTTTATCCATGGGATTATGTCAAATGCTTTTACATTATTTATTATATATGCTAGAATAGATCTAACACCATGATATATAGAATTCTTGTATTGTTTACTTGTTGTTGAGGAAGTAATATATCAATTCAAGCTGAAGATTGGAAATCTCAACAGGGATCTACTTTAACCGTCCGGAATAAGGGATGAGGTCTGATCCTTTAGTGTTAGACATTTAATTTCTATTGCATATTGGAAAAGATTGATTTCTGGAGTCAAGTTGTCTGTTGTGGTACCCCAAACCATAGGAATTTCTCTCTGTAACAAACCAAGGGGTAGTATAGGACCGGTTGTTAACTGGGACAAAGGGAAAAATGCAATTTGTATAGGGAAGAAAGCGACTCGGGCCTAGGTTCAGGATCAGTCTGCTACAGAGGCCTTCAAAGATCGAATTCTGCTCATAGGTCATCTAGCAACGAAGAAAGTGGAGAAGGTACTCTGGGATCAAGTGAAATCCATGCCGATTGAGGTGGTTCAAGAAGAGGTTGATGGTTGGATCTCTTACCCTGGCTCTATGGTGAGAAGGGCCTCAGCTCATGATCGACTGGTTATGATTTACCGGGTTATCATGAATTTGGTCACCCATTCGAACCTCAGCGCAGCAGCAAAAATTGAGGAGAATATTTCTGAGATGATGGCAAAAAAGGAGGGGGATGAGGAACCCATGAAGGCTTGGAATGAGCACAATGAATAATGTTGAGACATGCAAAGGAAGCTCGAAGCCCTCAGGTCGGATTTTCGTCTCATGCACCAGAAGTTGGACCATATCACATCCTTCCTAGGCATTGCTTTGTATTATCCAGGGATGGAGCATCATGTGGAGGGGGGTTCCGGTCATCTTGCAAGTGGGAGGAGCATTTCTAGAATAGATAATTCTCCAGAAGAGCATATGACGGACATGGTTCAGCTCCTAGGAGGTTGGTGCCAGAACACGGGTCTGAGCCCAGGGATCGAGGCCCTTCCTTAATCCCCCGGTGGGACACCCTCTATATTTTTGTGTTTGTCTATGTGGATTAGTTTATGACATGTAGGTTTGTCTCTCTTTGTCTGTTTATATAGCATACATGGTGGTAATTCTGGATGTAATTTAGGGATTGAGATCTCCACAGAGGGAGCTCTCCCACTTTTGGGATGGGTGGGTAACAAGATGATCAAATGTAAAGGGGAAAGGAAGGTTTCTGGGTGGGCTGTCTGAGGCCTACGAGTTTTGAGTTCCATTGTAACCGTTTTTATGCAGTAATACATATTTTATTTACACAAAAAAGCTATTCATATTAATATCACAGATAGTTGTTTCAATTTCATATGCAAATTTATAGTAGAATAATATTAAAGGTAGATCTGACATAATAAAACATTCATTTCTCATTTCATATAGAGCCATTTATATGGAAAGAAAAATCATTCATCACCAAAGAAGTAATTCAAAATAGTTAGAACGATCTCACATTTTGCATGGAAATCAGAAGAAGTAATTCCACATTGCAACTTCCAAACATTCCGAGAAAATTATTGTGCAACCTTTCCTAGCAAAAGCAAGTCCTTTATGAGAAGAAAATTAGTTCTCTTACAAATAGTCCAACCCTTCTTTGTGCTAGAGAAAAGTCCTTCTGTTGTACTTTCTACCCCTATTTATTATAATATGAATTTGTCATTTTGTGACCTTTGATCCACCCCAACCCTATTAATTCCCACAATTTGTATTTTAGTGCTTTGCCTCAGAAAATACAAATTATTATATAAGGGAAATTATTTAGGCGGGCCTTTCCATGCTAGAGACAAATGTTTTCCATGTACTAGCCTCCTTAGCAATGGATTTGTACCTTATTAACTCTAGTACCTGTACGATCACCTCATGTGTTGACAACTGTGTCTCTATGAGTGTCACTTCTTTTGTCGCGCTCCTGCAGATGTATTATGAGAGGTAAATTTTGAAAGAAACCTACCCAACAAAATGGTTAATATCTTCTTCATTGAAATCCTCTTTCTTCCTTATGTTTTCTGCATCCTCTTGTAATATGTCCTACAGATGTTCCATATGTTTATATTTCTCGGGAAGATCAGTGATCTTTGGAACCAAAGGAATTTGGAATTTTCAAGAACTTGTTGTATCTTTTTATAGAAGGCCTCACATTTTCAATGGTTTTAGCAATCTCGCTGCTCAACATTCGAGTGATATTCCTACAAAACTCTAGAAGTGTTGCTTTTTATTTTAGTCCTTCTAGAGTCTATCTCGTAATATTTTTAGTGAGTTAATCAAACTCAGCGAATTGACAACACCTGTAATACATGAATGAAAGCATAATCAGAAATGAATCTGAACTGGAACTAACATTTCAAAAAGGCCATATTAAAGAAACAATAATTTTCCAAAAACACTGCAACTAAGCACCTTATCATCTGTTTCATTTATGCATTTTCAAACTTACCAAGGCAAAGGGTTTTTTACTCTCAGCTTAAATAAAAGAGTTAGGTGGAGGAGTTATGCATGGGGAAATAAAATTGCCCATGTATAAAAAATAATGAAAATTCCATTAATGCAGTCGATGGGTTATTAAAAATGGTGGGTGGAAAAATTTTGTTTGCCGCGAAACTCTATCGCTCATCGTGAAAAGGTGGGAAACCCTATGATATTATTGACTATTCTCCATGATTTCTCTTGACTTCTTCAACGGGAAATATTGGGCCTCCCCAATCTCCCCTGATTGGATTCTTCAACGCTCAGTTTATTCAACCACTTCATTGTATCGGTGGAGAATTACAAGTTTCCTCGAAAACTTGGTAACCTTTTAACATCGAAAACATTCACTGAACGTCTTCGATCATTTTGACATAAATGCGCAAGTTTCACCAATGGTTTTGGTGATAACTTTCCAGTTCCTTCCAATTGTTTTGGAGGAAATCCTGAATCTCCTTGAAAACTATGTAGAAACTAATCGTCGACAGGATTCGTTGATATCTCTGATTGTTTCAGAGGTAACTCATGAGTTACTCCCGACTGTGTCAACAAGTTTTTTTGAGTTGCACTGAAATGGTGCTTTGCAAAAACATCTTTCTCCCAAGCCAACCGTGTTAGAGAGACAGACCAATTTCTTTCGACATGTTGAAGAAACTAGGAAAGTTACTCCGATATGTCGTCGAAAAAACATGAGTTTTAACTGAGCCAAAAATTCTTTGTTCAACTTTTGGGAAAAAACTAAGTGTTTAGGATGGACTTTCTAGAGCGAGAAAAAAAGTCTAAGTAAGCTTTCAATCAAAAATATAAGGAGGGGCCCTAAAATATAAATATTTTGGGGAAGCAGTTGTAGTAGCAACGACTGGTGACTAGCTGGAGAACACAGATCTCTGAAAAATATACCTTTGGAAAACAAGAATGCTACATGGTACTAGATTGTGGATATACAACAATTTCTTCGATGCATTCTCTGAGATCATTTAAAAGACTAGACTTATCTAGGGATGTAATTTTGTGTGCATCACGTTGATTGTCATCTTTCGAGAGTAGGGTAACTAGGATTAGGAGTCTTGATAACTCTATTGGGGATAAAATATGAAATTTATTTTATCTCTATATTTTGGTTTCCACTAGATATGACTCCACAAGATTGTAACAAGGTTATATGTATGCATTTATTTGTTCCTCGTTCCCATTCTATTAGCATTATTTTTTATGCTTTCTTTTGAACGACATTTGTCTTCCGAGTCTTCCTTGATTACTTCTTCCACTTTGAGAATTTGGTATGGGTTCTTCCATCCTTAATGTCCTTTTGGGTGAGTGATAAACTTGTTTCAAGCTCACAAATGGAGAAGAAGATCTCTAATTTTTGTTTTTTAAGAAACCTTTTTGATCTGAAGGTTTATTCCTTCAACCTTGTTTCTTTGATGTAGACTGTTTGTCTTGGAATTTTGACTCTTTAGTATAAGCCTTTTGGTTTTTAATTTGTAGCATGGGATCATTTTGAATGCCATACATCCATCAAACCTGCTTCCTTTACGTGGGTATATCATGGTAAGCTTCCTAAGACAAATATTAGTGTGAGAATGGACAAAGCCCCAAGATAGTACTCTAGACGACATGAGACATAGTTATTTTATAGGGTTTAAAATGAATTCAATGTGGACTTGACATTAGCTTCCCTTTCTATAATCTATGAATAATTAAAGAATCTCAAATTTGATCAAATTTTACCACACATGTTATCTTGCAAGCAACTCCTGACTTTCAAATACCTTTGAGATTATTTAGATTCCTATATTTCCAAGTGTCAAATATTGAGTTGGTTTATTATAAGAAAGCGTAAACTAAAATATATGAATCAAAGAAAATTAGAAAAGAAAAAACAAACTAGAAATAAGTAAGAAAAGAAAAGTTTTATTTATATACAAAGTGTTCCTAAAACCTAAGTGAGGTAATGTTGGAGAACGAGATCATTTATAGGAAGAATTTCTCCCTTCCCTTGTAAATATTGAGGTTTGAAAGGCCAATCTTCTTGAGCTCATTTTGGATCAAAGGCTCTATCTTAGAGTGTGTTTCTCTAAGTTGTTGCTGAAAAGGATTTTTTCCAGAATCACCAAAAAATTTCAAATTTTTTACATTTAACTCAATGGATTTCTTTAGATATTGAACTATAGTTTCTGCAGTGTTATTTGTACATTCAAACTGTATCCTACAAGAGAGTTAATGTTTATTTCTTTCAGGATAAACAAGGAAAAAATAGGCCCCTGGTCCTTCTTGTGTTTTAGAAATGTCAAAATATAAAATCCAATATCAATCTTCTAAAACTACTTGGTTAATATCATTCCCTACATTAGCATCTAAATTTACTATGTTACAGTCAATATCAGTAGCCCATGAAAATTGAAGGAGATAGGTTGTGTATCAGATTCATAACTAACTTCCTCGGCTTGGTAATTCCCCGATTCTAACTCTAAAAAATAGTTTCCCAAAACTGAAGATGAGAACTTCACCAGATTTTTCTTTCTTTGCAATTGAGTCACATTCTGCTTCATATGTGGTTCTCTCAGTATCTTAATATGATTTTGACAATTTTGGTATGGAAACCACATGTGAGACCAATCAGTCACAAAGTATCCATTGAGTTCCATAGACTAGTTCCTTCTCAATATCAAACTATAAGCCTCAGGTATATCTACTACCATTATATCTATGAATTGGAAAACTCTCAGATCTACAGACAATCTTATTAGCACGTATCTCATCTCCCACATGACCTTAAAATCATACCTATCTAGTTGAATAATACTTGAATGGGATGGTGTTGGTTGGTAATTAATGGTCTTAATAATAGATAGAGACATAACAATGGATGAGGCTCCACAATATACCAAACAATTATGAACATTATGATTAAAAATTTCAAATGTTAATAGGAAAGGAAAAGTCTGAGATTTAGATTTACCACCAATGCTTTCTTCGCTAATCTCAGTATCTGATTTGATGGCTTCAAAGTAATACTTGGTTGTGGGTCAAAAGATTCCAATAGTTTCTTTCTTTGCTGAGGAAGATTACATAATTGGAATAAAGAGATATTTTCTTTGGTTTTCTTGATATCTTGCACAATATCATATGGCATGTTATACTTTTTAGTTTTTATGTTTTGTTTACCACAGTTCTCATAGGTTTAGCTATCACTGGGCTTGTTTCTTTTATGTTTAACAGATTCACCTTATGTTGTTCTTGAGTGGTGCCAATAATTTTCTTCATGGTTTCCTTTTCTCTTATTATCTTGGGAAACACTAAACCTTGATCCACTACCGGTCCTTTACTCCTAGTTGTAACGTTTACTAATGACACTTGAATTTATTGAGCTTGATCATTCTTACTCAATCCCATTTTGGGTGCCCAATCCCATAAACCATTGAGGTTTCTTCATTTGTTTCTTTTGGCTCATTTGCTTGGTCTTACTCTTCTTTTGGATCTTCCAGTTGGGAATCTAACAATTGATTCATAACCAAAGTCATCAAATTTATCCACTGTGGGAAGATTCTTTATGAGTGATATTCTTGATGAAATGACAGAAATGATCCATGCCAATTTCATTAAAATTCAGAACAATAGAATTTAGTAGAGGTGGTTGGGGTTGTCCTCTTTCTTCCCTTTCTTTGTAGTAGGGATTGAATGGCTTTCTTGATTAACTAGATCCCTTCTGTTTCTTTAGATATGCTATATTGTTTAATCATTTCTGCACCATTTTGACCACATTTTCCAATTCATTTGAATGTTCTTCCTTGGTTCTAGTTAACAACAAAGCATTAATACATTTGGGTGGATTTTTCCACAAAATATTTCCATGTTTTGAACATTTGTGGATTAATACTTAATTTTTTTATCATGGAAGAAAAATCGTGGCAATATCAATGTTTTTAATTTTCAACAAACTTTCGTCTCTATATTGACGATATATGGCTATCTTTAATTTAACATTCTTATTTATTTAAATCTTATTTGAAAGGGGGTATAGTTGGGACCTCATCACAAGAAATAAAATGAACTTATTTTCACTTACATATTGCCATTTGAGGTACTTTCTATAGATTTGGCATGATCACTTTGACTTGTCGAGCATACTACCTTTGGTGGAAGCCTTCAAATGAAAGAAGCAAATATTCAAATTATTGGATTTATGGCAAAGCAGGGCAGGCTATATGACGACAGGAGATCTAATTTTTTATGGACAAAGATTGGAGCAGGTAATTAAGAAAATGAGTCACTTGGAAAGGAATTCCACAAAATATTTAGCATAATCTCATATATAATGAATGCACCTACAACAAACTAATACAATTAATCCTTTAAACTACTAGTAGAAATCACACCCACCAAACCAATGCCAGCTTTTAATGGCTCTTGGTTGTTTACACGTGGGTCAGTAAGCATGCATCCTTTTTTGGTCGTAAATAGGTTTTTATTTCCATGTCTTAGGAGGCCAACCTCATCACCAATTTATTTTTGTTATCATTAACCAAAATTTATTTAATTTTCCACATCATGATCATTTTAATTTTATTTTTCATGCCAAGGCTTGGCCTTCTCTTATGCCTGCATACCCTTATTCAACTTCACATATGGGGGTCTTTGATCTTCCAATAAGTATGCCCACACTATCCATATTCAAGGTGCCAGTAGGTGATGTATTCAGATGCTCGCAAGGGCTATCTAGATGCCCACAACTAGGGTTTAAAGATGCTTGAAACTCCTCATTTGAGCCATCAAATATTGCCACAACTCCCACAAATTCCCACAACAAGTTCTTCCATATGCCCGCAACTCACACCAAGATGTCTGCAAGTGGCCATAAGGGATGCCCATAGGTGGTGCTAAGAAGATTCCCACAATAGGAAATATCTTATTCCCACAATTGTCCTCATTTATCATGCCCGCATGATCTTCTGGAGATGCCCGCAATATTTTCATTTTCCACTATTTTATCATGCCTATAGCCATATCTGCCATCAAGTTTGCTTGTCTATTGTCATGTCACCATCTCCTTGTCATCTTTGTCTTGCCCAAATCATCTTAAAATGACCACAGAATGGGTCATTTGACTCTCTAGATGTTCCATTCTTGGCATGCTTTCTTGTCAATTTCATTATGAATGTCCTTAGTCATCTTTGTCCTTCATGTCTTGTTCCAATTACAACTTTCCATGTCATAATGCTTAGACACCTCTTCAAATCTTCGTTTGTTATTTATTGTTTTAATGAAATAATCAATTAAAACTTCTAAACATTGCATCCCTCCAATAGTAAGATGTGTCTCTTCAAAACTCCGTCTTAATTCTTTTTATTAAATTTCTGTTTATTTTTCTAAATACATTCCTCTAGCTTCTTATTTAATAAACTTTGTTTATTATTTTTCACCAACTTTGCAGGTCCATCTTTTGCATATATGACCATAATAATGCAAACTGAAAGTATGGTTGGATAGCCACCTCAACAAGGATTAGATCCATGAAACCTTTTGAGCTTTTTGATACACATGCATTATCTGGAGATCATTTGAAAATATGCTTCCAAACTATTTAATTTAACACAGACAAAATTGTTTTTAACTTGTAAAAACAATTTTTCTACTTTGGTAGATTGATTTCTCCCTCATGTGATCATCATAAGGAAACCTACAAGTATGTCTTGATAGCCATTTCAACAATGAACAAGACCATATCACAAGATAAATCTGTTGACACACACACAAACTTTGGCAAACATTTCAAAATAGCTTCTCAACCTCTTTTGAACATCAAAACATATTTCTTCCCATTTTGGCAGACTCCTATTTCACACTTGTGAACACTCTATGGAGACCTAAAGTCATGAATAGATGGAAAACTTACCAAAGAATGGATCCATGACATTTGATAAATTTACTTGCACAAAGACATCCCTTGGCGGGCATTTCCATCTGACCTCTCAAACTCCTGTTTTTAACACTTGGTCAATTTTCTTTTGTTCTCACTATGCAAAATATTATTTTTCCTATTTTTGGCAGATTGATATTTTGCATATGAGACCATCATAAGACAACCGGAAGGTATGGATGGATAGTCAATTTACCAAGAACATTCCTGTGCTACCTGATGAATTTTATCCTCAAAATAACCCCCCCTTGAGGGAATTTCAAAATTCCTTTTCAATTTCCTGAATCTAACACAACAAATTTTCTTGTGTTCTTAAAATGCAAAATAATATTTTTCTTACTTTTGGCAGATTTATATCTTTGTCATAAAACACTTCACAGCATAACTGAGACCATGGTTAGATGCACCCATCAACACGCTATATCCTAACACTTTCATATTATTTTTCTCATCATCCTATGAGATAGGGTGAGCATTTCCCTGAGGCCACTGAGAAATTTTTTCCAGTACTGGAATAGTGCAAAACAATGTGAAACTCCATTTTTGTAGACCATTATCTTTGTCATCAAACATCTTCTTTGAGAACTGATACCATGGTGAGATAGCCTCTTCAATGAGATGTAGGATAATAGCTTAATATAATTTTTATCATACACCTATAAGGTACGGCGGGCATTTTTCCAAGGCCACATGAGCCATTTTTTCCAACACTTGGACAATTTTCTTAGTCTGGTCCAATTTGCCTGAAACACTATTTTGGTAGGTTCGTTGCTTCTTCCTCAGCTACTTCCAAGACAATATGAATACATGGATAGGTAGGAAAAATATCAATCTAAAATACCCCCATATGGTGCGGGAATTTTATTCTACACACAATTTGTGGCGGGAATTTTCTTAAAGCTACCTGAGCCAGTTTTCCAACACTTGGTCATTTTCAGTACTTTCTCCAAACTTTATTCTGAAACATCATATTGGAAGATTCATAACTTTTTCTTCAAACATGGTTAAGGAGAAATAATGCCATGGTCAGGTATACAAACCAACACAATACAAGACCCCAATGTGCTGTGGGCATTTATTCTAACCCATACTTTAGGGCGAGCATCTTTCTGAGGTTGCTTAGCCATTTTTGCTTGCTCTAGCACAAACCCCTGTTTTGGAAGGTCCATAAATTCTCCCTCGGGAAATTTCAAGACAAAATAAAGACATGGTTAGGTAGGAAAAACAACAATCTATAGGAACCCCATGTGGTGCGGGAATTTATATTCTCCTATAAATTATCGCATGCATTTCCCTACGTAAATTCTTACTAATTTCCCCATACTTGGTCATTTTCCTGTTTTTCACCAAATTACCATCTTTTTCCAAAATGATTGTCATTAATGTTGTCATCAATGGCAATCCTATTCATCACAGTCTTCATGTTTTTCTTTATAGAAATTGGTATATAATATACTACATTTAGAAATATACTTATATCTAATGTATTTGACAAGTTACTATTTGATATGGTGTAGGTAAGACAATTACTTATCAATACAAGGATTTTTCACTATGAATGAAAACGCAAGGAATCTTGCTAAGTTTAGAGCAGCATTAGAGGAAAGGGGAGATGGAAATTGTTATTTCCCTTGCTCTGATTGTAGGGGCTTGCAAAGAAGAAGAATTTTAATAATGACAGCTGAAAGATATTGTGGGGAGAAGGGGAACGCCAAAGCGGGTTATGAATATCGTCCCTTGGTAAGAGGTTATTCAATTTTTAATAAATTCTCTGTAATAGTCATCATTTCATGAATTTCAGTAAAATGTCTTGTAGTTTTATTATATGTTCTATACACACTAATTTTACTACGTTTTTTGTAAATATATAGACAATGCCCCCAAAATGTCCCCTTCCAAAGAGTTATTTGCCAAGTATTAGCAGAAATACTCATTTACAGGGTGACGAACATCTAGATCAAAATATTGAAGCTGATCAATTTCTTAATGATGATATGGATGGAGATAACGTTAGTGATACAAATCAGGAAGATGAGATACATAGATTGATCCAAGACACATTTGCTCCAATGGATGAGAACAACCAGGATAATAGTCATGATGTTGATCCTCTACTCGAGAAGGCACACCAACCTATTTATGAAGGCTAAAAAACAAATCTTTTATTTTCTATATTGTTGTTAGTGAACTTGAAGTTTTTTAATGGTTTATCAAACACCTATCTCACACAGATACTAAGGTATGTAATTTGTTAATTATTTATGTCTGCATGTTCAAATGTACATAACGCATTGACTTTTTTCCTATATTGCTATTGTTATCTAATTTGTAAAGTATGGATGCGATCATTGATGATTAATATTTTTTACATTGACTTATTCTTTTCAATTTTGTAGATTATTAGGTGACTTTCTATTACCAACGTCAAATATTTTACCACGCACATATCGAGAGATATATGTGATTATGAAAGAATTTGGAATGGATTATCAATCTATTGATGCATGTACTAAAGATCATATCATATGCTATGGACAATATGCATTAGAAAATGAATTCCCAAAATGTCAAAAAAAGTAGGTGTTACGGAGAGAAATTCCTATGGCTTGGGGTACCACAACAGACAGCTAGACTCCAGAAATCAATCTTTACCAATATGCAATAGAAATAAAACCATATAACACTAAAGGATCGAACCTCGTACCTTATTCCGAACGGTTGAAGTAGATCCCGGTTGAGCTTTCCAATCTTCAGCTTGAATTGTTATAGGACGTCCTCAACAACAAGTAAACAATACAAGCATACTATATTTCATGGTGTTAGATCTATTCTAGCATATATAATCAATAATGTATAAGCATTTGACATATTCCAATGGATGCAACATTCATTCAAATACACATTACTGGACAGGAAAAGATATTTCTATTAATATGAATCAGAGATTACAAGTGACAACCTCTGATGGCACGTCTGCGAACCGGAGAAACTGAATCCCCCACTTGGGCCTCCACCACCTTAATCCTCCATCACTCCGATAGCAAGCTTACTAGAAAAGGGCAAGCTTGGGAAGAACACAACAGTGCTCCAAAGGGACAAAGGGATGTAGACTCAAGTATAGTTCTGGCAACAATGGACTATAGTTTTGGTACTCTCAATTCTCTCTTATGCTTTCAATGTCTCAATGGTTCCTTATATAGCTTTTCAAAGTGATACTGAAAGGTCGAATCCATGCGATCTTAGGGCATATGGAAGGCCAGGAGTCATGTGAGTCGGATCCAAGACAAGGAACGCTCCAAAGGATTTTGGATTATGTACACATCCCGATGTACGCGACTATAGAGGGAATATCCGTGTATGTACGCGGTTATCGGGGAAAATGCCGTGTATATCATCTTTTCTAATGTTTTTAGGGATGGTCGATGATACATCAAAAGACAAAAAGTGGTCCATAGGGGCTAATGAGTCTGCAGCGGGATAGGGGAAGGCCATACAATGTGTGATTCACCTAGTGTGGTGAAATCCGCTATAACAGATACCCCCTAATGTATGAGATCAGAGGGGTTATATGATGGCCGAAATACATTATAAGTGCATCCCAGAAGTGAAGTGATGAAGGTACCCAAGTGGAAGACCAGCCACCCAATCAGTATAATACCATAATACAACTCTGCATATAACTGCAAGTACATATAGCAGTCCTGGATACATAAGAGTACAATGGCCATGAATAGGCATGAAACATGATAGAACATATGTGGTCATCACCACGTACAATATACATAGATCATAATCTCCATGATGAAGATATACAAAGTACAATGATCTCCACATAGGCTGAAGATATATAATAGATCAATATCTCCATAGTGGCTGGAAATGTCTGACATATACTGGAACAAGTCATGAGAGCTGAAATCTCATGAACACTGGCATGATCAAGGAGGTAGCATATAGTGGATGCCACCAATCTAGAAGGTCTTCTACACACACCACTACGAGTAAATGTCCTACTATGTGAATAAAGGTGTCGAGGTCGAACATAGTAGTCCATCGTCTGATTACCGGTCATTGATGTATATCGTTAACAGACGCGAGATCACCCACCAATAATGAAAATAGGAATCAAGGTACTAGAGTGCAAACTAACAAGTGTGAATAAATGTGTTGAGG
This sequence comes from Pseudotsuga menziesii, assembly GCA_001517045.1. NCBI lineage: Eukaryota > Viridiplantae > Streptophyta > Pinopsida > Pinales > Pinaceae > Pseudotsuga > Pseudotsuga menziesii. The sequence continues at coordinate 55,542 of LPNX010992808.1, forward strand.
TCGAACACTTGAAAGAATCCATCGATCAGGGGACATTGATGTATTCCCAAAACTGTTGATGGCGAGAGAACCTGCCACTGATGACTGCAAGTCTCAAGGCACTCAAAAGGACTCTAGACTCCAATCCCAGAATAAATGATCTGAAGTCGATGGGATGAAATCCGCTGGAAGGAGGGCATTAGGGCATCCCCCATCATCCAACATGAGGTACTCAGCAAGGCTGTATAATATGGAAGAACTCAATCATAAGGTGCATGAACCAGTAACTGTACCGAGAATGGATGACATGCAAAGTCAAGATAGCTGAGGAATGGCCGACTCAGGTTTCAACTTCCTTCGAACAAGAGCATAACGGCATATGGTGACTGAATGAAGGCAGCATAGACTCGATATACAAACTGGGACATCTCTATGATGCAGGAGGCATCAATAGAGGCTCCATAGGGACTAGAAGCTTAACCAGTCGGTGGATATAAAACTCAGATAACGAGTACAGCTCCTAAGTCAAACTATAACCCAACCAATGGATGTGATATACAGTGCTCTGTTCGAAGGCGACACGACTCGACAGCTGCCAAAGATAATATCTTTTCTTGTCCAGCTTTTTGGTTTTTTGATTTTTTTAGTCTTTTTCGGTTATTTGAAAAGCTTGAAAAAAGAATAAACTAGCTTTATAGTTACAAACTAGGAGGAGACAAGTGTCATAAAGGCAAACAAACTAGTTCCAAGCAATGGAACATACCTATGCTCAATGCAAGGATACATGTGTAGGATATCGACACTAGGGGGGAAATCCCCTCCCGGTAAAAAGGGAATCAAGCTGCGAAGGATATAAATAAAGGCTCTGCATGGCTAGACATGAGACAAGCTCAGGCTATATGGCTGAAATGCAATGTCAGGGGAGCCGACATAAAGGTCAATAAGATAGGCAAAGCTCATGATAATGCATCCACAACTTGATACAAGGGGAGTTCGGAGGGAAAAAGGCCAGCATAAGATCAAGAGGAGTATGAGGCTCTTGCTAAATGTCATGGCAATACTATACAACAGACTCCCACACCCTAAAGGGGGAAACATCAGCATGGGAACCAAATGCAAATAAGGCGCTAACTAGGGTACCCATGTAAGGCGAGTCTCTACCACTCACATCATGCCACTTTTATAGCAGCAAGAAGGTTCCGTGACATAATAGAGTGGGTTCGTACATAAGGATATAGTGACATGGTCATAAGGTCATGCAAAATGCAAATGGTGGTGAACCTAACCTATATGCTAGTATAGACATTATACTTGAGATCAGTATGAACGGGTCAATCCAAAGGCTGAAACAGCGCTGAAAATGATCTTCTACATCACAAATTAGGTTAGAAATGGTCCAAAATGGTTAGAAACAGTCAAAACTATAGGAAAGGGGGTAAAAATTTTCAAATATTTGAAATTTTTTCTATAAATAGTAAAAAATATAAATCATTTGAAACTTTTGCCCATTGGAGCTCTGATATTCAACTGCAAATTCCAGGAGATCTAGCTGACGGAATTCACAACCGATTCTTCCAAGTACTTACTCATGTTCTCAGCTTGCATTTTAATACAAATTTTATAATTTTTCATGGTCAAATCAATTTTTAAAGGCCAAAATTACATGAGCGCCATGGCCCACGTGGGTATCGAGGTTTTTTCCGCGTATAGGGCTGGCTATATGAGGAAAAGGGGCCTAAAACCGCGTACATACGTGGCTATTTTGAAAACAGCCGCGTATGACGCCGCGCACTAATATTTTCATGAATCTAATGGACATTTGGTCAACTTCTCATGCAGGATGGTGCTAGATTGGCGAGAACGCGAGAACGGTGATGTAGAGGAAGAAGTAAGGGCTGACAGAATGGCTCAAGAATCTCTAAGAAGTTGCGGACTCTACAAGTTTTGGTGCCTAGGAGGCTTGAGGGCCAAACCAGGACTACGACAGATGCTTGTAGACTATTGGGATCCGGACTCAGAGTCCTTCCGGCTAGACAGCATGTCCCTCACCATTGAGGTGGAGGATATCTATTTTATCACAGGTCTATCACAGCGGGGTGAGACGGTGAACCTTCGTGCCCGAGGAGGGCTAGGTCATGGGCTGACTATTGATGAGTACATCGCAGTGTATTGCTATCCAGAGATAGAGAAGGTGGGGAGCCAAGTCCCTACCAACGCTATACAGGTACTGGGCCTAAAGGCCATCTTATTGACACTGGGTAGGATAGCAGGCTTAGCATCACTCCATCAGGCCTCGCGGTCATTGATGTTCTATGTGGTGGAGTGCATGACACTGACCATCTATGACTGGAGCACATCACTGTTGAGCAACATGAAACATCAGCTCAGTGAGTGCAAGGCAGGT
>LPNX010992808.1:58253-165869 GCA_001517045.1 Pseudotsuga menziesii
TATTTTTGGGTGACAATACATAATGACATCTACCATTCATGTGCAGATGTGGGACCACGGCGACCAGAGGGCTTCCCACGTCATAGACGGAGGGGAAGAGGAGATGATATCACCGGTGTGGATGCGGAGCGAACGATTCAAAGCATCCATACCAAATTCATGCGACTGACTCACAGGATTCCCATGGAGCAAGTCGAGGACTTGCTTGAGGCTATGCAGCGACAAGTGGTTGGTTTACCATATGCATGGGTGCGTTTATTCCGGCGGCTAGCTAGAGCCGTGGTGACATATCATGATCATAACCCTCATCCACCTCCACAGGAGTAGACACCTGGGAGTGTATCTATTTTGTACTACCGTGTATATGATGGTGGCTTTCAAAGCCCCAATTTTGTATTATGACATTATGTATTACCACATTTTTGGTGTATATAAAAAAGTTTTATGGTGATCGGTTTATTTATTTACATGTGTAAAAATTGTGTTTATGATTAATTTATGATGAATGAAACAAATGCTAATCTAACACATAGTTAGCATATGAGTCAGCAATTTGATTAAAATTTCTTGGAATGTGTATATATGTTATGTTTTCAAACTACCATTCTAGCAATCTCACACGTAAGAATCTCCTCAATAAGGTCGGATCTCTAACATGGTACAAACCATTTAGCTATGACACTACTAACTCTGAATCAAGACGTACCTCAAGAGAGAGAACACCATGCGAAATGGCATCCCGTAGAAGCTCGATAACGGCGCTATATTCAGCAACATTGTTGGAAGATGGCCGTAGACATACACCTCCTGAAGACAGTACATGACCCATAGGAGTAAAAATCACCCAAGTAGCTAAGGCTGAGTGTTGAGTGTGATGGCTTGCACCATCCATGAATCCTATGTAGGTGGAAGATTCCATTGACATCTGCCACAATAAATGGAAACTAATCACAAACCCGATCACGATAAACAAGACCTAACTATGCATAAAATTTGTACAATAATATACAACAAACAACCTTGGCTAAAGATCATGCATAGTATTTTTTAAGATAGAGCCCATTTCTAGGCTCTTCCAAGGCTGTCCCTTCGTAATCCACTAACTCGTAGGCACCCTTCTCTAACACACGCTTGACCACGTAAGGACCATGCCACATAGGATTGAACTTCCCTGCCCCCAAGGGTTCTTTTGATTGATCCCACAAAAGGACCAAGTCTCCCTCACTCAACACTCTCGGACGGACAGACTTATCGTATTAGGCCTTTACGCGACGCTTATTAACCTCTAGAGTCACCAAGGCATCTCTACGCTGCTCATCAAGTTGCTCAAGGTGAACCAAACGCTCCTCCAAAGGTGAAGTGTCTGGTAAGAGTTCTACGGCTAACTTCAACGAAGGAATCTCCCATTCAATTGGCAATATTGACTCCATTCCATGAACGAGCTGATATGGAGAAAAACCAGTGGCAGTCTTTACCACGGTTCGGTATGCCCACAAAGCAGGGTACAACATAATATGCCAGTTCGTATTGCTTTGTGTGATGGTTCATTGGAGAATGGAATTAAGTGATTTATTCACAGCTTCAACCTATCCATTCGCTTGAGGATAGTAAGAAGAGGAGTGCTCTTGCTTATATCCTAACTTGGAAGCCAACTCTTCCATCATACGATTCTGAAAGTGTGAGCCATGGTCAGTGACAAGCTCTCTCGGAATCCCGAACCTAGAGATGATTTGGTTGAATACGAAGTGAGTGGCTATCTCACCGTCGGATTTTACTGTAGGCATTGCCTCAGCCCATTTCGTGAAGTAATCAATAGCTACTATGATATGGTGGTGCCCCACAGCCGAAGCTGGGTTGCAATCCATAAAATATAGCCCCCACTTGGTGAAGGGACCGGCAGTGATAATAGGGTGTAACGGGGCAGGCTTCGAGCACATGTTACGTGCGAACACCTGGCAAGGGTGGCACCTCTTGACAGCTTCAATACAATCCTTGAAGATCGACAACTAGAAATATCCTGCTCTCAAAATATTTTGAGCTGTAGAAAGCCCAGATAAATGACCACCACACTCCCCTCCATGGCAATCATTAAGCACTACCTCAGCCTTATCATGAGTTAAACAACATCGTAAAATGGAATCTACTCCACGGTAGTACAAAGTATTGTCCACTATGAGGTAGTTCTTGGAAACGTGACGTAACCGACATCGCTCATCTCGCGAGAGGTGAGTAGGGGTCCTCTGTGTTTGTAAATATACTATGATATCACTGTACCATGGGTCAGCCATTGAGATCAAGAAAATGTGTTCATCAACGAACATATCTTCACATACCGACTCCTCAGCCTCGCTCGGAAAATCTGATATGAGCTCTGCAAAGATTAAAGACTTCTTCGATTTTGCCGAAACAAACTCGAGATCAAACTCTTGCAGGATGACAATCCATTTATTATATTTTCCCCCAATCATCCTACGTGTGAGGATGAACTGAAATGGATTGACATGGGCAACAACCAAGGTTTGGCGAAGGAGAATATAATGTCTCAAATGCTGCACCGCATGTACGGTGGCTAAGGCAAGCTTCTCTACATGAGAATACCGAATCTCTGCATCAATAAGGTTTCGGCTCAAATAATATATGACATGCTCCTAGAGCTCCTCATCCTCTTGAACCAAAACCATCCCAATCGTCTCTAAAGACGTGGCCACATATAATAGGAAATCGTGGCTATAATCCGGAGGACTAATCACCGGGGCTGATGCTAGGGCTCTCTTAAGGGCATCGAAGGACTCCTGGGCTCGCTCATCCCATTCAAAGGGAGTATCCTTCTTCAGGAGACACATGAAACCTGTAGTCAAATTGGAGAAATTGACAACAAATCTTCATAGGAAGTTTTCCATGCCTTGCAAACACTGAAGATGACGAATATTTCACGGGGGAGACAACTGAAGTATTGCCTCCACTTTCAAGGGATCAACTCTTATACCCTCTTTCGAAACGATAAATCCTAATAAAGGACCTGATTTCACACAAAATATGCACTTATGAGGGTTCAATCTAACAACATAATGCTGGCATCTTTCGAACACCAATCTCAAGTGATAAGAATGACACATCCTCATATGAGAATGAGCAGCGAGGTCATCCAAAAATACTTCGATAATGGACTTGAGATCATGGAAAATCAAGGTCATTGCCTGCTGAAACGTAGCTCTGTCATTTTTAAGGCTGAAAGGCATTTTTCGATACCCAAATGTTCCCCAAGGACAAATAAATGCGATCTTGTGTTGGTCCTCAGGTTTAATTTGAATCTGATTATATCCGGAAAAACCATCCATAAAGGAGAACACCTCGCTACCCGCACACTCATCCAAAATCTGATCTATAAACGGTGTGGGGAAGCTATCCTTAGGACAGGAACGATTTAAATCACGGAAATCAGTGCATATATGGATCGCTCCTTGCTTCTTATCTACCGGAACGGGGTTTGAAACCCACTTCGTTAAGGGAACGGGATAGATGAAACCAACTTTCAATAGCTTCTCTATCTCTGTCTTTATGGCGGGTGCTTTCCTAGGATTTACCGCGCGTAAACACTGTCGAATAGGCTTCGCGTTGGGGTAAGTCTTAATTTTGTGTTCGACAATCCGAGGGTCAATCCCTGGCATCTCATCGTAAGACCAAGTAAAAACATCATGGAATTCCTTGAACAGCTCGGTATATTCACGAATCTCATCTTGGGAACAATCCGCCCCAATGTACACATTCTCAACCGTACCAAGGTTGCGAGAAATGTTGATAGGCATAGTTGACGATATGTTTTCCATGTTTCCATCAGCCATCTAACCAGGAGAGCTTAATGGAATCATGGATCTACCAACTTTCTGTCTAAGAATATCCCTATAATCCTCATGCTCCAAAAGGTCAAGCTCTGGAAGGAAATATGATCTATGATGAAGTTCCTCCCATGGTGGCTCAACTCCCGACATAGCCTCGATGATCGCTTCATCTGAAGGGAAAACCGTATCAAGGAAATCGTGGGCATGAGAAGACTGTACTGCCCATGCAGGCAGCACATAGGGGTCTTCTTCCTCTGTCCATGAAGAAGAAGAACAAGGCTCTACAGGAGATTGAAGATTAGCTTGGTAAGCAATCATGGCTACAGGCAACGGCACACTCGTCTCAATGGCCTCACTCGAAGGACTCGGTGAAGGAGGAATCCAAGGATCTCCCATATGATTTGTGCGAAAAGGCACCGATCTCGTAGACGTGGAAGCACCATCGAAATGAGCTCCTATCATGAGGACGGGTGCAGGACAACTAAAGGTTCCCATAAGGGAAGGATACATACCTACACCGACACTCCCAGTTGCCGGCTAGGAATGTTCAACTTTCAGAACTGAAGCTTCCGAAGATGCACTAATAGGAGGATTCTTGAATTCCATCTGATCAATCGTCACAATCTTCCCATTATGAGGAAAGCATACAACGTGAAATACGGAAGACGCAACGGCTTGCATACTATACATCCAATTCCTTCCCAGTAAGAGATTGTAGTCAAGGGGCGCATCAACCACCTCGACCTCTATCACAACGGTCTTCCCCCCCAAACGGACTTTAAGAGAAGGAAGGATACCGTGCGGCCTAAATGATCTCCCATCAAAAGCAGTTAACATGGTTGTAGACTTTGACAAATCAAGAGAACCAAGACCCTTCCAACAAGATAAAGACATCACAAAAGCAGCAGTGCCCTTGTCAATCATACTACGCTTGACGATCATATTAAGACATTCTACATGCACCAAAAGGGACACATAGTAGGGAAAGCAAGGCTGATGTCCTGCGGTTTCAAACTTGATCACTGAGGAAGAATCATCACCATTCACACCAAGAGCAGAAAGCAAAGCCTTCCTTTGTGATGGACAACTCTAAAGCACCTCCAATGTAGCCATCGCACAAGGAGTTTGACCCAAGTCCTTGACAACTGAATAGTTCTGGGCGGCTTGGGCATTTGGATTATGCCCCGAACGCTTAAGTACCCCCTTAGGAATGCGAATTGCAGCTTCAGGTTTATCCGTAGGTTTCTCAATACGCAAAGGGGTTCCTAGTGGATCAGGTTCTTTGCCTGGGTTGGGTTGTGATGAAGAATAATCTTTCGCATGCGTCACAACTTTCACGGAACGGACCATATTAATGCACCCACGACCACTAGTTTCAGGTGGATCTTCATCACTAGATTGATCATGGGACTTTGAGTTCATATTTTGGTTATGCGGTAAAGGGTTCGTCAACACAGTTGGGCCCTATGCTATGAAATTCGAAGCTTCATCCATCCTAGGGCACAAGTAAGTGAGGTGATCGTCCTTACAAATATTGCAAGGAAACTTAACCTTACGCTTATTCTGCTTGTCCCCCCCAGCATTTTTATTGTTCTTGTCATTATTGTTGGCATTCTCATTTTTATTCCCACTCTTCTTGTTATTGTTTTTACCCTTTTTTCTATTCCGTCTGGGTTGCTGGTTACCCTTCTGGTTGGACAATTGCACAGCAAGTACATTCGTCGTTTGGGCAGGATGAGACGAAGCCGTAGCTTGTCCCGAGGCAGATTGGTTGATTGACAACTGAGAAACTTGTTTCACAACCGAACCTGTAGGTTTCTTACTTGCACTACCCACAATGCCATTGGCATGTGGTCCAGGTTTGACATTGGGATCGAAACTAGAACGAGGGGCATTAGGTATAATCTCATATAACAAACCAGACTGAGCATAGATCAAGTCTAGTTCCTGTGCCCTAAAGATGGCTTGTTCCTCATTCTGGACTCTGGATGTGGAAACATCCTTCGTGATATATGGCAATAAAGATTTGAGGAACCACTCAAGGAGGAATTCCGGCGATATAAAGGCTTTGATTAATCTCTTTCGTCTACACCACTCCTGAATATGATCAGAAATATGGGTGGCTTTGTCTTGCTGAAATGTCGACAAGAGTTCAGTATCGACATCATATTGTACTAGTAGCTGGAAGTGATTAAGGAAAGTCATCGCAAGGTCATCGAACAAAGTAAAGGCACCCCTAGGTAACTCTATGTACCATTTCGCCGCAGGCCCTGTGAGGCTGTGTTGAAATAGTCTCAAGCGGACTGATTCCTAATGCAATGAATTGGAAGAGCACCATAGGTGGAATGTCGTAACGTGTTCACTCGGATCCTATCCTGGTTTTCCTTCTAACTTAGGTATGTCCGAAGGAAGCTTGGTAGGGACAGCAGGCCAAGCCTGGTCATGAGCCACAGGGTCATTCGTAAGTCTCGATAAGTCAGGTAAATTGAGTGTCGCGAGGAAAGGGAGCTTATCATGATGAGGTTTAGGGACCGCTCCCTGGTTCATATAGGATTGATTACCACCATGACCTTGGCCATAGTGACCTCCTCCTGTATGACCCATATAGGGTGGCATGGAAGTAGCATACTGAGGTGGACCTGGACTAGTAGGAGCTACAAAGCCATAGTTGGGAGAGTAAGCAGGTTGTGAATACCCGCCTCCATAAGGTTGAGAGACCTGTCCATACTGCGCCCCATAGTAGGGTCCATAGGTCATCGACTGCGATGCCCCATGAGACACTCCATAGGTAGGTACATACATTCCAGAAGTAGGTATATACATGCCGAAAGTAGGGATATATGTCGAGGAAGTAGCAACTTGACCTCTAGAAACATGAACATAACCTCCCGAAACTACGAGTGGTATGTAGGCTTGAGACACAATAGGTCTAGTAATCGCAGTACGGATCTGACTCGTAGCTATGTGACAACTCGAAGGACCACATGAGTAAGGTGGAGGATTCGCATTTGAAGAACTCGGAAGCGAGGACGAAGGAATCTCTGTAAGAAGATATGTGCTAGTGCCTATCATCACTCGTCTAGAACCTGGTATCGTTATGGGATCACTGACTCTAGACCTAGAAGGTACATAAGATGTAGCTTCCACCGCTGGGATGGAAGGTGCAATGTGACTAGTATTCCCAAACCTCTCTGCAAGGTAAGGCATGGGAATTACCCCAGGTATAGTGTTAGGATCAAAGTTGGATTCAACATGAAATGTCAAATCGTGCATAGGAAAACCAGTGGTAACATAACCACCATAGCTGGTGCTAGGAGGGTCAAAGTGAGTCTCGACATCTTCCGGCATTCCATACCGGTATCGATTCAATGGGGAATCTGGCCTAGTATGAGTAGGTCTATCATGTAAAGATCCTATCTAGGAAATAATGAGACCGATCTCAGCTAGGTCAGGTGAGGGATCATATGTAGGAGTAAGTTCCCCATCTTCAATATGAATAGGAGGAGGTGGGTCGGGAATAATCTCTGAATGATCCTCCATGGTGTGTGAATCAATGTGTGACATAGTCTGCCTGGACCGACTAGGCCCCTCTCCCAAAGGAGGAGGAGAAGTGGAAGGCAGAAGTCATGCTAACCGATGAGAATGGCGCGGAACCACACCCGACTCCACAATGACTCAACAAAAAAGCAAAGACTCTCTATTTACGTCAACCCTAGGCCAACTAGCGTGCACAGAGCAATCACTATCAAATCTAAAGCCAAAGGCAAGCAAACAAGGGCTGGATAAGTGAGCTCCTGAATGTGGCCGGTATCTCTCGCCTAGGAGAGGCTTGAGAGGCCCTTGTCACCACAAGCAGAGGTTCGAAACCAATTATTGTGTCCCTCAGCTTCATCACGTAAAGCAACTGTGCTGTCCGACCCCAACCTGGCCGGGATACATGTAGAATAACCTCTACACATACCCGCTCGATATCCTAGGTAAGGTCACTAAGGTCACCTCGATATAATCAATGCTCAGGCGGACAGTCGTAGGCGGGATTGACCGTATGGGCAGGGTAGCAAAGCCCAAAACTCCCGAAAGAGCCCCCAGATACGAATACAATCCTAGCTATATCGCCGGTGCTACACAGTTACCAACCAGGGGTTATCCCGATCAACAACCGCTCACACTGCCTAGTGCTTGACTCCTTTTTGAGAGGAGCTTCCCGAGAATGCTGGTTATATAAAGGATTTCACACACTCCCTGGACAGACACCTAGTTGTTGTAGTTTAGTGATCTTGGAGAATTAACTTTCAATGAACTATTCCAAGATCCTAAAACCTAAGCTTGTTGGTGCACCCTAGAAAAGAAAAGAGTGTAATTCATTTTATTTAGCATTGATTTTAGTTTGGATTTATTACTCAAAAATAGGATATGGTCATGCAACTAATGGTGTTATGACGCAACAAGAAGTAAAATGCACACCTAACAATCAATGCAAATGCATTGTGTCCATGAAAACAGGGTATGCGTACTACGTGAATGCACAATTTCTTCTTCAAATGATGAATGCAAATTTCCCTATATGAAGTCGTAACTATTACTCCAAAGCAAATCTAGATCTAATGCAAGTACAATGCAAAATGCATAATGCAATGCATGATGATAAGCAAATATTTAGGATTTTTTGAAAATAAAGAGATACAAAAAGCAAGAGAATGATTCTAACCACCCCAGACTCTACAAGCACACATAAACAACATTCCAGTAAAGAAATAAGGCAAAAGGACTCTAATGCACTAATCTCAAACAAAAAACCAAAGATGCCATGACAAGAACTTTCCTAAAAGAAAAAATTTAGGCTAAAAAAAAACCATTTCTGGTCAGAAACAGAGGTAATAACAGACTTAGGAAGTGCCAAAGGAGACTCAACAACTAATAGAATTCACCCAGCAATCCAATATCTTCCTCAAAAAGGTAAAAAACCAGGGTATACGCGACTGTGCGTAGTGAACCCGCGTGTATACGTGGAAATCCCAGAGGAAACCGCGTGTATACGCGACTGTAAGTAACAAACCCACGTACAGGAAGAAAAAGATGCACAAATTCAAGGCAAACAGATAGGCTGAGACTAAATTCACACCAATGAGGCTCTACTAGGGATACATGCCCCCATACCTGACACAGAAACAAGAGAGAGAGAGCACTTGAAATACATTGAATGCCAAAAGATCAACCCCCAAAGGACAATTACTAGGAACTCCCCAGCAGAGTCGCCAATTCTGTTACGGAGAGAAATTCCTATGGCTTGGGGTACCACAATAGACAGCTAGACTCCAGAAATCAATATTTCCCAATATGCAATAGAAATAAAACCATCTAACACTAAAGGATCGAACCTCGTACCTTATTCCGAATGGTTGAAGTAGATCCCCGTTGAGCTTTCCAATCTTCAGCTTGAATTGTTATAGCATGTCCTCAATAGCAAGTAAACAATACAAGCATACTATATTTCATGGTGTTAGATCCATTCTAGCATATATAATCAATAATGTATAAGCATTTGACATATTCCAATGGATGCAACATTCATTCAAATACACATTACTGGACAGGAAAAGATATTTCTATTAATATGAATCAGAGATTACAAGTGACAACCTCTGATGGCACATCTGCGAACCGGAGAAACTGAATCCCCCACTTGGGCCTCCACCACCTCAATCCTCCATCACTCCGGTAGCAAGCTTACTATCAAAGGGCAAGCTTGGGAAGAACACAACAGTGCTCCAAAGGGACAAAGGGATGCAGACTCAAGTATAGTTCTGGCAACAATGGACTATAGTTTCGGTACTCTCAATTCTCTCTTATGCTTTCAATGTCTCAATGGTTCCTTACATAGCTTTTCAAAGTGATACTGAAAGGTCGAATCCGTGCGATCTCAAGGCATATGGAAGGCCAGGAGTCATGTGATTCAGATCCAAGACAAGGAACACTCCAAAGGATTTTGGATTATGTACACATCCCGATGTACACGACTATAGAGGGAATATCCGCGTATGTACGTGGTTATCGGGGAAAATGCCGCGTATATCATCTTTTCTAATGTTTTTAGGGATGGTCGATGATACATCAAAAGACAAAAAGTGGTCCATAGGGGCTAATGAGTCTCCAGCGGGATAGGGGAAGGCCATACAATGTGTGATTCACCTAGTGTGGTGAAATCCACTATAACGGTAGGTATCGAACCGATAAAGTGACAAAAAAGGTGCCTCACAAAGTTCTTCGTTTATTCTGATAATTCCACATCTCCAATAGTTGTTTAGGTGTCAAAGTATAGCACAGTTTATGGATTTCCATACAAAGAACAGAAGTCAAGATGATGTTCTTAGAATGCCTACAGATGGGTCAGCATTTAGGTACATCGAAGAAAAGTGGCCAATTTTCAAAGAAAAACCTTGTAATGTTAAACTTTCGTTGGTAGTTGATGGTGTCAATCCATTTGGAGAGCTTCAATCTACCTACTCAGTGTGGCCTGTTTTTGTTATAAACAATAGCCTTCCTCCTTGGATTTTGGTCTAGAGAGAGCACACAATGTTGGCAATGATTGTTCTAGGTATTTAATTAATTTGTATTTTTTTACTTGAAAGCCTGATCACTAAATATTTCATTTCTTTGTTTTGTGCATGATAATTATGTCTTTTATATATAACGACATATAGTTAAATATAATTAATCATGTATGTTGGACCAATTAGGTAAGTACCAAGTTAAAGATATGAACGTATATATTGAGCCTCTTATTGATGAGTTGTTGAAGTTATGGGTTGGCGTCCCTATGTATGAAATCTCTAGAACAATAGGACAAAGACGATTTCAATTCCATGGAATACTTGGATGGACAATTCATGATGCTCCCGGGTTAACACATTTTTGTGGTATATTGTTACTTTCTTTTTTTCTTCGTATTATATATATCTATTGAAAATATCATGATTATTTTAAATGGTAATTTAATTCTCTACACTAATTCATATATCTCGTAGGTCTTCAAACAAAGGGTAAATTTGCATGTCCAGCTTGCGGTCCCAAGATAGAGTCTCGTCGTTCAAGGAGTTTAGCAAAGGAAATGTTTGATGAGTATAGGAACTTTATGCCTAAGAACCATAGCTATCAAACTACAGACAAAGAAAAATTCAATGGTAAAGAAGAGAATGGAAAAAAACCATGAAGAATGACACCTCAACTATGCAACTTGGAATATAATAGAAATCATCAAGGTATGCCAAATTATTTATGTATTGTTAGAATATTGGTAAATACTTAGACAAATTTCTGAATATGCAAAACATTATTTTTCCTACTTTGGTAGATTGATTTCTTGCACATGTGACCCTCATAAGGAAAACTGAAAGCATGGGTGGATAACCACTTCAACAAGGAACAGATCTATGTCACCCTATGAATTTTATTAGCACAAGGACACTGTTGAGTATGGTTGTCATTGATGTCAAAGGAGGTCATTAATGACAAAAGAAGTGTTGATATGGGATGTGTGATGAGTTTGGAAAACACATGTTGGTGTCCTAATGTCTCATGATGTTATTGTTACATTTTGGTAGTAGTTGTTAATGGTATGATAATTTGAGGATTTTGACTAAGTGTTGAAAAACTGCCCTAAAGCAACTACCTTATGAAAATGACCACCATAATTCATAAGAAGAAGAAAATGCCCACCATGACCTGCCATCCCATATTTTTTTTGAAATAGCTATCTGACCATGGCCACATTTCTCATAAAAACTCCTTGAAGAAGAAGATACCGGTCTCCCAAAAGAAGGATTTTTGGTCAAATTAGCCAGAATTGCTCTAGGGAAATGCCTGCCATAATTTGTGGGTTGAAGAAAATGACCACACCACATGGTCATCCTGTAGGTGTATGTTTTGTCTACCTGACCATGTTCTCACATTAGTTTGATAATGCTTGAGGAAAAATATATGGATATTCCAAAAAAGGGTTTCAGGCCATCCTACACGAAAGTTTCGTAAAATTCCCACCTAGGGAAAATGAAGATGAGTATGGGAGTGAAATCAGCATAGGTGTGCTTAGTAAGGTGTAATATATCATATAGTAGCATTAGTTCAGGTTTTGGGTGAAATGAAAAATCCACCTTAGGTTTTGGACAAATTGTCTAAGTATGGAATTATTGGTAAAATATGCCTAAGTGGCCTCAAGGAAATGTGCGCCAGAATATTATTCTTCCTTGGTACTTGACAGAGCAACATAACAATATTGTAAAAGAGGTCATTAGAAAAATTAGGTTTCCGGCGGGGTTTTCGTCTAACATAAAGAATATGTTAATGAAAAAAGGTGATTTTGGTGGGGTTAAAACACATGACTAGCATACATTCATTAAGGTAATTGTGAGTTTTTAATATATTTCCTTATTGGTATGATCTATCTTATTAATTTTATTCTCTTATATGGAAATAAATAATAATTATGTGTTTTTTGATACAGTATGTTCTACCTTTATCTCTCCCAGACGACTTTGGCAACAACATAAAACAAATTATTTATGTTCTTGGAAAATACATGAGGTAAGTAATGTTTTATATGGAAAATGTACTTGGTCCGTGATTTGTAGCAGAACTTATTGACATATTATGTTTTGCCCGCAAATTTTATATATGGCTTGATATTATTTTATTGCATCATTTGTAGGTGGCTTTCCTCAAAAGAAATCCATAAAGAAGATATAAGGTATTGGAAGAGAGAAATTCCCTGACTAATGTGTGAAATGAAAGAGTATCTACCTCCAACATTTTTCAATGCACCAAAACACTACCTCATACACCAAGTTAAGGATATTGAATTATGTGGACCGGTACTCACATGGTCAATGTGGATGGTGGAGAGGTAGTTGAAGTCATTGAAGGATCTTGTTAGACAAAGAGCACGTCCCGAGGGTTCTATGGTTGAGGGATATATGGAGAAGAGATCCACAAAAAAAAAAATTATAATGAACTTACCAAGTGTGTACCACTTTAATAACAAGTGAAGACAACCTCCATGCAAGAGATAGTGAATGGATACAACACGAATTCTCTAGGAGCATAAAAAAATGTGAGTATACTTGGAGGAACATTCACTGGAAGCATTCATTTCTCTCTATGCAATCATTAGTTCCTTGCAAGCACTAGTGCCAATTCAAAGCCTTGGTTTCTTCATCATGCAAAAATACATGCACCATACCTTCCAAGATTAGATTTAACTGAATGTTATCTGACTTTGAACTGAACTCAATCTTTAACTAAATGCATGACCACCTACTTAGGAGGATAAATAAGTGTCATGGGGCTTTAACTTTTTGTGCAGACCATGAAAGATACTATTTTCAACTTTTGCATGGATATTTTTAGCTAGCTGATGCATGCTTATTACAACCAATGCTTTAACTAAATCCTTATCAATTCAAGTTCATTGGAGTTCTCCTTAGGAAATTTGAATTCATTCTCTCTCTAACCTTTATCTCTTTATCATTTAACATTTACTACATGGTCCACATGTGTATACATTTAACTATCAATCATACCATATCATACTCAAAAGAATTATCTCATACTTATGATCATATTATAATACCTCGTTCCATATATTCATATCCTAAAGTAACTCTAAAGGTAGCTAATATCTAAAGGAGAGTTATAGCAATATGAAGTGACAATGGTTAGTAATACATTACATAGTATTACCTATTTAACACATAAAGCATTATACCTCAACTTGAAGGTCCACCTCAATGAGTACCCATTTTCTCGATGACTATAGAAGGATCAAAATGACTTGATACAAACCACAAGTCCCAGCCTAATACAAACCACAAGTCTATAGTCTTGATACAAACCACAATACTTTATAATACAAGCATCACCACCTCAACACATGTGGATATAGATATGACTTGATACAAACCACAAGTCTTGACTTGATACAAACCACACATCTAGGGAATTACTCCTGATGTTGTACAATTAACATAAATCTTGCACTAATTATGGAACTATATATTGCACTAAACCTAGTAATAAAATTGGCATCAATTCTAGGGATAAATCTTGGGATAATTTATGTGCCAATTAGACACTTTAAGAAATTGCAAGTTGAGGGGAGCTTTACCACCATATTTGGAAAAATATTACTTTAAAAATGACTCTAAATTAGGTGTTAATTACATGATATTGTATTGTATTTGTAAACTTTGCATGAATATTTGACTTTTGGTTGAATATATTTAACTATGATTGATTTGGTTGACCCTAGTGGAATATGATTTACTATAATTTTTCATTAATGAATAAGGTCGAACACCTTTGATATTGGTCAACTTTGCAATGATAAGTTAAATTTTGGTTGAATATATTTGACTATGGTTGATTAGGTTAACCATGTTTTAGTTAGACTCCCCTGAAGAGAATATTTATGATTCAAATGGGAAATTCATTGAAAAATTAATTTCATTTCCTTATGAAGAAAACAATGAAGAAACTATTGCATATAAAAGTAAAGAGGATTTGGTTAATGAGATTATCCAAGATCCCATTCCAGCCTTCCACAAATAAAAATATTTGGTAAGCATGTTGTCTGCTCAAAATTATAAATTCCATGATCCTGTTATTGATGATTTTAAGAAGGATAATCTTAAATAAAAATCATTAGAAGATGAGGAATTAGAAGAGGTATTTACCCTCCATTTGTTGGATATGGGGACAACCAAGGATTTGAAGTTAGAGACATTACCTTTTATATTCCAATCGTGATAGGGATATGAATTATTGTAAAAAAATTTGGGGCCCTATTATTGACAGTTATGGTGATGTTTCTAAGGAATATAATGCATAATTTTGAGGTCCTTGGACAACCCAAAATAGAGGAGGTAAATCTAGAAATTTTACAAGATATTTTCTAGTCATATGCTCCTATGCATGATTTACAGTTTGGGTAGTTCAGTGAATATATTTATGAATATTTGTTTCATCCATGTACACTAAGTTTTGGGAATATTTATTGCAAAATTTTCAGGGAAATTTCCAACCACCCTCTACCTTGTATAATGCATATTTTTGTCAACATATATAGTAAATTTGTGACATGGAGAGAACTTAGAAAATTTCCTTTCACAAACCAATTTTGATGAATTTGTATGTGAAAAGTATATTGGAAATAACACATGTCAACCATGTTTAAAATCATCACGTTCAGAAATTTATGTGCGTAATTTCCAACCATGTTCTCAATAAAAAAGTTTAGATCCTAGAGAATGTTTCTAATGATATTTTCCATCCAATAATACCCTTAAGTTTTGGTGCATTTTTATAAGTATTTTAGCATGAAATATTATGTTATGGTTGGAAATTGTGTGGGATATCCATTTAGTGATTGCAGAAATTTATAGCCATGTATTTCATCAATTATCTCATCTTTTGCATGTACTTTCAATTAGAAATAATATTATTAATGATGATAATTATATGGGGCTACAAGCATTTCAATTTAATGTATATTGTAGAAATTTTTAACCAACAAAAGGAGGGTCTATAGCCCTAGATTTGGGGTTGATTTTTTTTTTTCTATATTTCAATTGTCGTTTCATATCTCATGCACATTTTATTTGAAGGATAGCCATTATTATTTGAACAATGGTCCCATAAGACCTTGCTACTTGAAGGGAGTGATGATGGAATTGTAAGGGTTGATGAGGGAATAGCTTATGATGTTTTCATCCATGGTGATGTGTACATTAGCCACATCCATTGGTGTATAGAATAATATTAAAACAATGACACATGCTATCCTTGGAAATATTTTTATTCTTCTCCCCCATATGTTTAAGAACCTAGTTTATCTAATTGGGTCCTTAATTCCTAAGTTAACTATTGTTGTAATTAAATGCAACTAAATTATACTTATAACTTAATAACTGAGAATATTTTTAGCTGTAACATAACAACAATCATAAAATGACACAATAATTATGTTCAATCAACATATATTTTTTAACAGAAGCCGAAGAAGGTTTATATATATAAAAAAAAAGATGAGCACAACCATCCTTACATTCTGAAATCAAAAGATTGCTTTGCTGCAATAGAGTTTATAGAAGCAAATAAGCAAACTACAAAAAGAGGGATATTCTGATTCTTTTCCTGAAACTGAGATTTCCCCTATAGGGATATTGTTTAATGAACTGATTGTTCAACAATAAGAAAAAATACATAACAACCTAAATACATTTCAGCAAAACACAAAAATTGCGAGACAATGCCGAGAGAGAAAGGCTTGTCATTTTTTAGCTTCTTGTATGAGGGTTGGCTTGCCAACTGAGGGATCCTCCATCTAATGGTACTCTGGAGTTTCATTGTAGTGGATTCCTTCAATAATTTTGGTTAATTTTTGAATATCTTCCTTAAGATAGTCAACTTTTTCCATTAACTTACGTAGATCCCTAATGTTGTCTTCTATTCTCAAAGCGTGATAGTCCAGTTGGTTCAAAATATACCTGGAATCATTAGCAACATTCCAAGTGTTGTTGATGCTAGTTCACACCATATTAAAGACCCATTTCATTCCACTTTGAAGGTCTAAGAGTTCCGATTTAATTTCCTAGATATTCCTGGAGAAATCCATGCTATCTATCACCTGAATATTTAGAAAAGGCCACTGGGTGAAATTGGAATAATTGTAGGAAAATATACCTGAATCGAGAAGCTGAGAGGGAAGACTCTGCTCCTACACTAGCCATGAAGAATCATAATTGTCTTTTGCTTCTTGATGAAGCACCTAACTATTAGTTTGAGAGCTGAGTAATCCTGCAAAGCTATAGATATAATCTTCTTCCGGGAGGACGATGAAAGGGGGGAGCTTCTCCATATTTCGAGGGAAACTGATATTTTTCATGGCCAAGAAATCTGTGATGCATTCAAAATGAAGGCTTGGGATTTCAATTATATGAAGCATGATACTCATACTTAATGCAACCCGGGAGCTGGCAATACCTCTTTGCTAATCGCACCCCATCGGAGGACACACATGACCTGTCAAACATGGCATTGAGATGGGAAGTGACGTGTCAATATTTGATTGCGATGGTAATATAAATTGAATTTGGAAAATTGTTGAATAAAGTGAAGGTTGATGTGTGGTAATGGAGGCGAGTATCTCACAAAATCATTTACTAATTTATGTCCTTAGGAAATAATTATTTTTTTGAATTCATAGTGTCTAAAACCCTACCACAAATTAAGTGTAGAAAAAAATAAAACAAAGGTTGAAAGTGTGATATGTATTCTAACAAGTGCATGTAATCTAAGTTATTTTAAGTGGAAGCAATGACAAATCCAAGATATTTTCAAGACTAATTGCCCACAATTACAATAATGTTAATGACACCATATCAAGCATGGTTCAAGATGAAATCAGTCGATGTTTAGCATTTGGAGGTATTGTATGTGTTATTAAATCTTATGTCCTTGCTGAGAAGGAAAGGAAGTTTGATGCCAAAAAAATGTAATCCATATTGATCAAATATATTATGGAGATCTTGAAATTTTTAGTTATCTCTATATTCCATTCAAGTTGAAAGTTATCAATAGTGGGGATGTGATCTTTGATGAACTAGTCACGTGAAAGAATTGAGTGGGAAAGTTGATGCACCAATATATGAATTTGAAAATGTTAATGTTGCAATTGGATCCATCAAGACCACAAGTGATGTTAAGGAGTCTGAAACCCTACTTGGTTAATTAATTTTGTATAGGATCTAATGGAAGAGGATGAAAAAGTGCATCAAACACAAACCCCTGCAGAGGAACATGCTTATCTACAACCTATGATCATAAGATTTAGAAATTGATATGCATTGAGAGCAAAATAATTGAGTCTTGAATATATGAAAATTCCACTTCAAGGAGATAGTGAAAGAATGGTAACATGTCATGGATGAAGTATGAGACTCATTTATCAAGAATCAACTTGGAAACTTGCAAATATATGGTCCTAGAAGAAAGGAAAATGGATACAAGTTGATTTTTAATATCAATCATAGACCAAATGATGGTATAAGGCACACTTGGTTGAAAAAGGATATATACAAGTTTAATGAATAAAGTATGTAGAAACATTTTTAGTAATAATGGCATGACCTCGATAAGAGTGTTTTTGGAATTCATGGCTAATGTGGTATATAGGTCTTCTGAAGATTGATGTAAATATTGTATTCTTGAAAGGCATGTTGGAAGTAAAGATATACATGTATTGTCTCAAAGGATAAGTTCACAAGGGAGGGAAGCAAAAGATGTGAAACATGAAGAAAGAACTTAGTGACATGAAGGAATCATCTTGAGATTGGTACTAGTGGGTAGATGGTCATTTGATTAGAGATAGTCTTCTACAACATTAACATGGAAAGAAGAATGTGTGCATCAAGTGGGTTGGTAAGAAAATTTCTAATCTTAAAACTATATGTAGATGAAGTGATTGTCTTAATCCATGTTGAATGTTTTCAAAATAAAATACCTAAGATGAAAAAACATTGGGAGATCCATTATTCTCTAGGAGTTCAAGTATAAAGAGATAAAAGGAGGAGGAAAATTCAATAAATGAAGGTATATATGAAACTATAATGAGGATATTTATAATGAGTTAATGTTATCCCATATCCACACCAATGGAAGTTAGAATAAAATTGTCAAGAGACATGCATGCTTAAAGATAGAGGATGAAATAACAATGATGAAGACAGTTCCATACGAGAGTGCCTTTGGAACCCTAATGCATCCAATGGTTACTATGAGTGCTAATATAGCCCATGTTGTGAAAAGTATTATTATTATCCATTATGTAATAGTTTTAAGTATATTTTCAAGTATATTAGAAATACAACAAAACTTGGCATCACATTTAATGGGTAGTAAGAAGGATGCATGAGATTTTCTTGTTCAATATGGCATGGGTTGGAAAGGAGACATAGATGAACATAAATCAACATTCAATGATAATTGATATTTGATGTAGACGATTGTTGATCTAGGATAAGCACTCAAGATGAAATCGCTTTTTGCCCCTAATTTATGAATATTTTGTGTCTTTTAAGTATCCACACATGTTCTATCCTATGTGCCAAGCTTATAAAATAATTTATATATAAATCATGCATTTGGGGTTTCCAAATAGTGTGACTCTGAATAACTGAGAATTTTATTATACCCATGATTGGATATACATTAATTGAATTTTTGTGAGAAGCTTGTAATTGTATTGTACTTGGAAATCAATAAGATCTTTATCGACTTCTCTTATAGTTGAGCATATATGCGACATGCATATGATTGGGCGTTTCACATTCTAAAATTAACACAATGATTTCCTTATTGTAATAGCTTATACCAAAAATATATTTATTGATTTATAGGTGTGATGATGATGATGATGATGATGACGATGAATAAGATGATGATAATGATGATGATGATGATGACGACGACGACGATGATGATGATGATGATGATGATGACAAGGATGACTAGGATGAGGATGATGATGACAAAGATGATGATGATGATGATTAGGATGAGGATGATGATGATGATGATGGTGATGGTGATGATGATGAGTATGCTGATGAAGATGATGATGATGATGAAGATGTGATGACAAGATATTTACCTCGGTATTCACTAAATTTTTCTGAGCTTTGCCAACATTATAATAGAATGGTTATGAGTGATTATTCACTCATATAAAGAATGCACTTTATGGAACTACCAAACTTCTCAGTTTGGATATTCCTCTTTTAAGACACTGAACTAGGTCCATAAGTCTTGATTCTTCATGTGCACAAATCTAAGAACAAGAGGCTTCACAGGGCCTAAAAATTTGTATTTTTTTTTACTACTTCCTTGGATCAAATTGAATTGTCAGATTAGTCCTTGGAATGGGTGTTAGGAGAAATCCTTATTTTTTCACTCAACTGGATGCTCCCCCTATCATGTAGAGGTCTTCATTCACTGAGCTCCCCCTAAAAATGGGATGATGAAGATGATAAAGATGATGATGATGACAAATATGATGATGATGATGAAGATGATGATGACGAAGATGATGACGATGATAATGAAAATGATGATGATGATGATGATGACGATGATGAAGATGATGATCATGACAATGGAGATGTTGATGAATTGGATGACGATGATGTTGATGATGAATATGATGATGAAGATGAAGATGTTGATGATGATGACGATGAATATGATGATGCTGATCAACATGATGATGGTGATAATGAAGACGTTGATGATTAAGATGATGATTATAAGGAAGATGATGATGATGAAGGAGATCATGATGACAATGATGACGATGAAAATGATGATAATTATGAAGATGATGATGATGATATTGATGAATATGATAAAGATGATGGTAACGGCGATGACAAGGATGATGATGAGGATAATGATGATGATGATCATCGTTTTTGTTGTCATCATCACCATCATCTTCATCATCTTCATCGTCATCATGATCATCATGATTATGATCATCATCATCATGATCATTGTCATCATCATCATGTTCATCCTTGTAGGGGATTATGTGTAGGATCTCACTATAAGCAATGCAACCAATAAAAATTATGACAAAATCCTAGTTAAATTAAATTAAACTACACTAAATTAAAAACATGGATTTGTTTAACTATAACTAATTTAAAATGAAAAAAAATATAAAATATGCAAATAAACAAACAAAAAAATGTAGAATTCAAAAACACCCGTGTACTAGCTCATTAGCAAAACAACAACGAATAAGTTCACTCTCGCACACTAGTTCATTAGCAACATCTAGAGCACTGGTAATTTGATGAGCAGAGTAGTTGTAAATGGAGGAGAAAGGGATACTAGTCCAGAGGATACCGACGTTCCTAGTGGAGGCAATCCAACCGCAGTCTAGAGGATACCGGCGTTCCCAGTGGAGCAAATCTGACCACATCCCAGAGGATAAACAAGGGCCCAATGAATAATGTAAGCCCATTAACCCTAGCAGCATAGGAATTTGGTAAAAATAAGTCAAATTTCCAAACCAATATGGATTTGGTATAGTCATATTGAAATTATAATTTTTTTGTTGTTCTACCATCACTTCTATTATCGGTGGATCTAGTAAGGGTTTTCTTATGCATTCTTTGGGACATATGGATCTTGGTACTTGACTAGTATACATGATGTGTGTTTGCATGAGACATTCTGATCCCTATCAAAGATAGCATGCACCTTGAGTTTCGACAGGTTTTTCCTCCCTTGGTAGTTAGTGCGGTGTCCTCTGTTTGGCATATCTCAAAGGCTCCAAAGGTTATCAAGAATATTTAATTAATCAAGGTTAGTGTGGTCGCCTATGTTTAGAATATGGATTATTTAATTAATCAATTAATTCATAAACTAGCTTCAAATCTGTGGGCTTGGGATCTCTGCGAGCTTACTTTATTTTTAAATCATGGGCTCCCTTCATCTACATCCTGTGTGTGTCTTCATTAAACCCTTTGTGAACATTTCTTCCTTAAATATATGATGTGTAATCTCGATCACATCATATATTCCAAAATATTATCCTTAAATCCTTCTCAACATATGCAGAATTTCCTTTATAAATTTCTATTTATTAATTTCATGTAGTGTACTCTTTTATTTCACCAAGACTGTACAGGCATACTTTTCTAACTTTTGGCAGACTTATATTTTTCACATATTGACCATTTTTAAACAAACTGAGGGTATGGCTAGGTATCCACCTCAACTAGGAACACGACCATGTCACCTTAAAACCTTAATAACAAAC
Source organism: Pseudotsuga menziesii (assembly GCA_001517045.1). Taxonomy (NCBI): domain Eukaryota; kingdom Viridiplantae; phylum Streptophyta; class Pinopsida; order Pinales; family Pinaceae; genus Pseudotsuga; species Pseudotsuga menziesii. The sequence goes on from LPNX010992808.1 coordinate 79,971, forward strand.
ACACAATCTCTAGAATTCACTTTAAATTGGTCTTTCAAACTGTTCAACTCAACACAGAGTCAATTTTTTCAAACCCTAGTCATTACTATGCTAGGAGGCATTTTGGCAGACTCATATCTCACACGTATGAAAACCTAGAGGGAAACTGAGATAGTGAGTGGATGCCTATATCATCAAAGAATGGACCCATAACATCTAATGAACTTATCAGTTAAAGAGATGACTCTGGCATTCATTTCCAAGTGGGCTCTCAACCTCCTATTTTCTACACTCAGTCAATTTTTCATATTTTTGGATATGCAAGCTAATGTTTTTACCTCTTTTGGTAGGCTGATATTTTTCTCATGTGGTCACCATAAGAAAAAATAAGAACATGGATAGATGGCCAGTTCATTAAAGAACATGCCTATACCTTCTGATGAATTTATCATCACTCAGACAGTATTTGGCAAGAATTTTGAAATGCCTCTTCAACCTTGTGATTTGACACTTAATCAATTTCTTTAAACCCTAGGTCTCAAAAGTGATTTCAACTTTTCATCAAACTTAGAGTCTAAGATATCCAATGGATGGAGGACATCCATTAAGACTAGTTTCATCCTCTAGAACTACTTTCTCTCTCCTCAATGGGCATTTTACTTAAGTATGATGTAAAAGCTGCTTAAGACCCTGTTTTGGTAGATCCATAATTTCTACCTCAGGTACTTTCAAATAAAAGTAATAACATGGTCAGGAAGACAACACATCCACCTACAGGATTCCTATATGGTGTGGGAATTTCTTTCAACCCACAAATTATGGCAGGCATTCTCCTAGAGAAACTTGTCTAATTTGACCAAAAAGAACTTCTTTTGGGAGGCATGTATCTTCTTCCTCAAAGAGTTGTTCTGAGAAATGGTGCCATGGTCGGATAGATACTTCAACCAACTATGGGATGACCGACCATGGAGGGAATTTTCTCCTTCTTATGAAATATGGTGCAAATTTTCATAAGACTACTGCTTTAAGACAATTTTTCACCACTTAGTTTTTTTCCAACTTTATCATACATGCCTATGCCCATCAACAATTCTTTTTTCATTAATGAACATCTCGAGGATATGTCTGTCCACAATAATCAGCTCACCAAATGTCACCAATTCTCCATTCATATATTGACATCAATGCCAACACATTCATCTGCCATATTGCCAACAATGACTCCCAAGAGGATGGAGATGAGAGTTTACCCATCATCATCTCAACCTGAATATGTAACTTAGTTGTTTCTAAATCCTTATATATTGCTAGGTCATAATTAGTGCAACTCTCCCATTAAAGTGATAAGGATTTGAATAACATAGCATTTTTATGGGGTCCAATGAGCCCTTACTTATCTCGGATCGAAACTAGAGATTCTTTTCCATATACTATACATTTTCCTATTGTTTCCCTTGGATTTGAGGTTGAAAATATAGAGAAAAGATAGTTGTAGGTCTCATTTGTCATGTATCCATACCCCATTATCATGTGAAATTAAAAATTCCATCGAAAACCTTCACTATTTATCGAACACAGGGCATGGCTGTGAACCACATCTCAACATTTCCAACACTATCACACTCACCTCCATATTCGATGGATCAATCCAATGATCTGCAAGGAAGAATATCAAAGGATATTGAAATCATGGGAGAAAACACGATGGAAATAAACGATCACAGGTGATCTTGAAGATAGAACTAAATCAATGGATCATAAATCACCTGCAAAAATAAACGATGCGGAAATACCAAGTTGTGGGGTTGAAAGTTACAAAATATTGCAATAACACTTTTCACAACCCACATCCCACATTGGAAACATATCAATGATGGAGAATCATCTTGCAAAGATCGACGGTGCAGAAACTTAACCTTACAGAATTGGAAAATATAGAAATTGCAACACTGTGATCCCGCATCCCGCAATTTGCAGAAGGGAAATCTATGAAAACCAAAATATGCAAAACGACATTCCGCATCCCGCATCTCACAAAATCCTTAATCCAACAAACTATGGAAATGAGGATTTCTAGCAGAAAACTCAACTTTACAGCTGAATTCTTGGATTGATCTGATCATCCAAGCCATTACTAAACTAGCCAATTCTACCCTGCAACTTAGTAAAAAGCATCGAAGGAAAAACATATATAGATGCCTATAATTGTAGTTATTCATGGAACAATGCATAACTCAACATAGAAACATGTTCATCACATTCCATCAAGTGAATACAATGCAAGAATTACAGTTACAAAGAATTATGTGGACAATAATACTTATCTTGAAGAAATCTTGTCTCGCAGCCAGCTAAGTCACTGCAACATTCCACCCAACCACAGGCCAGTGTGCTCCTTAATCTCTCAGTAACACTGCCACCCCCGAGGTGGGCATGATTTCCTACAGGGATATGGTAACACTAGCAGACTCATACATAGCCAAGGATGCAATCAAACTTAGACAAGCCACACAGTTGGGTTTCAGAGGCTGCAAGGGAAAACATCCCACATATGGGTTTCATAGGCCACTCAACCAAGCCATCTCACAGTTGGGTTTCATAGACTGTTCATAGTTAAGCCAACTTTCACCTTAAGGACCAGTCAAGCCAACAGATGGGTTTAACAGATTGGACAAAGTCAAGCCATCTCACTGCTGGGTTTATCAGGCTACCTATCCAAGCCATCATTCACAGTTGGGTTTAACAGACTTCCCAGCCAAGGTTACTTACAATGTTAGGTGCAACAGACATAGCCAAGCCAACAAATGGGTTTAACAGGCTACCAGCCAAGCCATATTTCCAATTGGGTTTATCAGGCTTCTAAGGAAATGGGCAGGAAGAACTCCTAAGCTAGTGAGCTCATCAATAGAGCTAAAGACACCTGCACAAGATCTATCTGGCCTGAATCTCCTTCTTCCTACACACCCAACACAAGGAAGTGTCCCCTTCTCTTCTCCACAGTCCCTTAGGCTACACCTTCCCTTCCAGTGCTCTTCAGGATGTGCATGGCAGGTTCACCAACCACTCTTATCTTACTATGAGGTTCCACACCAGGTTTATCAAGCACATTCTATGTCTCTCCCATTCCTAAGTCTTGCACATAGTCAGAACCAAACAAGGGTTCACAACACAACAACCATGGGGAGAATCTACCACACAGGCTTAATCTGAACATGAGTACCAGGGTCTCATATGCTCTGTACTTTAGGATAACGCTGCAACACGGAAAATACCACAATGTCCAGGAAAACCACACTCGCAAAACGTGAAGGATACATACACATAAAATCTCTATTGTTTTACTGCCTCCACCCGACAACTAGGGAGTGAAGGTGGTGAATGAATGATCAAATGAATCTTCCAATGAATCCTCCCCCAAGCCCGAATGTCCCTCACAACTCTTAAAATGTGAGAGTAGGAAAACCAAGAGTGAACGCATGGGTCAGAATGACATACGGTTATGGTGTTTTCTTGTCCCTACAAGCAACATGACACTCTAGAACTGGGTGCTCTGCCCCATTTGAAATTTCCCATACTCTTCCCCTTCCAAGAAATAACTACCTCAACCACTTTCTAGCAGAATGAATGGTTAGGAAGAAAAGAAAAAGAGGGAAGTTGACAATTCTAATGGGTTCTCCCCATGACACATGGATTTTCCGCAAACAGGTTCAAGGTTGACATTCCCACCCTCTTATCCTTAGGAAAACCATGCCCCCATCTCATTATTCATTGCATTGACATAGTTGGTTGTGGGTTTTTCATTAATTTTCTTATTTACGTGATGTTTATAAGCATGCTTGACATAGCACAAAAACCATAGGCATTAACCGTGATTGCCTATATCCAAACATCAATCAGTGACAGGGCCTTGGCCTTGAGCTCCTTGTCATGATTGCATATAATATTTACATCACATACATTAATGAAATGAGGTCAAAACTAGGGTGTTACATTCCCCTCCACCTTCAATAGCACTTCCCTCAGTGCTTACAAAATTGAAAAAAAGGCTACAGTGGCATCACCTCAGTGCTCCGCAAAATTGAACAAAAATGGATGTGCTAATCGCATGGCATCCTCCATCTACCCCGTAGCCTCTTCAGGACCGTAGTGCTCCCATTGAACCTTTACCTACCCTATGGATCGATTCTGGAGCATGTTGACCTTCATGTTGAGGATGCATATTGGCTCAATTCAGAACTCTCCCTCGAGTTCCACATGAATCACATCCCAATTTATCACATGGTTAGGATCATGTACATATTTCTTGAGCAAAAAAACATGAAAAACATTATGAGCTCTAGTGCTAGCAGGAAATGCAAGTCTATATGCAATTGGTCCTATTCTTTCAAGCACTTCAAATGAGCCACAATATCTAGGTTCCAACTTGGCACAACTTCCAATATTCAAGGAACTCTTCCTTACCCTCACTTTGAGGTAAAAATGATCCCCAATATTGAACTCTCGGTTCACCAAATGCTTATCAGCATAAATTTTCTATCTGTCTTGGACTACTTTCAAATTCTGCCTGATATTTACAACCTCTTGCTCCATTTCCTTGAGCAATTTTGGACCAAGCACAATCCTGTTCACTGGTGTCCTACACCTTCTGCCATACAAAGCTTCATATGGACTCATCCCCAAGGATGCTTGTTGTCCATTATTATAAGTAAACTCTACCAAGTGTAAATAATCTTCCCACTTGGTTGGTTTATCCATCACATACATGCAAAGCATGTATTCAAGCACTTGGTTAAATCTCTCTATCTGACCATTAGTTTGAGGATGGTACGCGGTGCTGAAGTTTAGCTTTGTACCCAATTTTGCAAACAAACCCTTCAAAAAATTGGAAGTGAACTTGAAATCTCTGTCAGAAACTATTGCCTTAGGCAGTCCATGCAATTTGAAAATATCCTTCATGAATATCTTTGCAATGTCATCAGTCTTATGCGTAGACTTAACTGGTATCAAATGTGCTTCCTTTGTCAACTTGTCCACCACAACCATGATGGAATCATGTTGTCTCCAAGTCATTGGAAATCCTGTAATAAAATCCATGGAAATAACTTCCCATTTCCATTCTCGAATTGGCAAAGGCTACAACAAACCTGCAGGGTGTTGATGCTCAACCTTTACCTGCTGGCATTTCACACACCTTGAAATATACTTAGCCATGTCCCTTTTCATTCTAGGCGAGAAATACTGCTTTCTGGCTGTAGCAATTGTCTTTTGATATCCTGGGTGACTAGAATACAGAGGTTGATGGATCTCATCCATAACAACTCTTGTCATATTTGCTACATTTGGAATAAAAATCCCACCTTTATAAGTAAGAAGTCCATCTTCTTCCAATTTGTATCCCTCATACCTATTTTCAAGACTTTGCTACTGCAATTTGTCCTTGAATTGCACATACAATTCATCTCTAGAAGTATGATTAACAATCTACTGCTTCAAATCTGAGTGGCAAGTACTAAGAGATGCCACATGCATTTCCTACACCTTCTTACTGAGTGCATCAGCTACCTTATTCTCTTTTCCTTTTATGTGTTTGATTTCAAAATCAAACTCACATAAAAACTACAACCATCTCTCTTGCATAGAATTCAGAGTAGGCTAATCAAACAAATACTTTAGACCACAATGTTCTGTCCTCAGCTCGAATATTCTTCCCATCAAGTAATTCCTCCACATCTTGAGAGCATGTACTATGGATGCAAGCTCTAGACCATGAGTAGCATAGTTATTCTCATGTTCCTTCAACTTTCTTGACTCATAACATACAACGTGTTTGTCTTGCATAAGGACTCCTCCATGCCCTTGTCCGCATGCATCGGTACACACCACAAAATATTTCTCTGGGTTTGCAACCTTCAATACTGGTGCATTGGTGAGAAGGTTATTCAAAGGATGGAAGATTTATTCACACCTTGAGGTCCTTTCAAACTTTATCCCCTTATTTTGCAAAGAAGTGATGGCATGTGCAACCTTGGAGAATCCTTCAATGAATCTCTTGTAGTATCCTGCAAGTCCCATAAAATATCTCACATCTGTAACATTTCTTGGGGTAGGTCAATTCATAATGGCTTCAATCTTTTCAGAGTCCACAGATATACCCTCTTCTGAGATAATGTGACCCAAATACTGAATTATATCTCTATAGAAGTCACACTTACTCAGCTTTGCATACAGTTGATGCTCCCTAAGCAATTGTAATGTCAATCTCAAATTCTCTTCATGCTCTTCCTCATTCTTGGAATAAACAAGAATTTCATCAAGGAAAACAAGAACAAACTTGTCCAAATACTTGTTGAAGCCACTATTCATAAGGCACATAAATGTAGCTGGTGCATTTGTGAGACCAAATGGTACCACTACAAACTCATAATTCCCATACCTTGTTCTCAAGGATGTCTTATGAATGTGTTCATCCTTTATTCTTACCTCATGGTAACCAGAACTCAAGTCAATCTTGGAAAATACCTTTTCTCCTCTCATTTGATCAAAGAGATCATCAATCCTAGGAAAAGGGTATTTATTCTTTACTGTGACTTTGTTCAGCTATCTGTAATCAATACACAACCTGAGTGTACCATCTTTCTTGTTTACAAACAGAATTGGTGCCCCCCAAGGAGACACACTAGGTCTGATATACTTCTTCTCCAACAACTCTTGTAGCTGCATCTTTAGCTCTAACATTTCTGGCGTGCTCATTTTGTAGGGTGTCTTGGACACTGGTGCTGCTCCTGGCACAAGTTCAATTGTGAAGTCAATGTCCCTATTTGGAGGAATTCCTGGAATCTCATCAAGAAACACATCCCTAAATTCCTGCAACACGTGAAAGTCCCCCAACCTAGGAGTTTCACTCTCATTTTCCTCCAAAATATGAGATGCATACAACTGACAATGCTTCCTACAAAAATTCTTCAATTACATTGCTAAAACCTGTCTCAAAGAAATCACCTTTGGAATTCCTTTCACAATCCTTGAGTTACCTTCTTCATCCAAGCACTCAAAATCCTTATTATAACAATCAATCTTTACTTTGTGAGATTCTAACCAATCCATTCCAATGAGAACATCATAGGAAACAAGTGGTAGAACATTCAGATCTACACAAGTGGCCAATCCATTCATACTCAATGGACATTTATCTATCACTTCACTAACTTTTCTCTTAGTTCTAGTGGCTAACTGAACTAACCAAGAGTTGTTATGCTTTACTTTCTTAAAGGCACAAATATCCACTACTCTAGGAGTAATGTAACTATGAGTAGAACCAGGGTCGATCAAGATAGAAATAGATTGATCAACAATATTACCTGCAGCTTCAACCATAGTGAACTGGTGGTCTTCCTGGTGGTCCTCCAGTGCTGCATAAATCCTAGGGACGACCCTTGCTACTTGACCCACTGTTTCTGCTTCTTCCATGTTGTAAGCTGGTCTTGCACTCTCATTCTCAAGTGGACAATTCTTGTGCATGTGGGGTCCTCCACATCTCTGACATTGGAAAGGTTCTCTGTTTTGTTGTGGATCTCTTGGTTTCTCTCCCATCACTCTGGCCGACTGCTTCTCAGCTTGTGATGGTTGCTTCTGCTGATTCCTGAAGATAGAAGGTTTGGAACCTTTCTTCCTTTGGTCAAACTTCTCATTCTTCTTTTCCTTCCATGTCTTATGGTAATCAGGTTTCCCCTTGGTTTGCTCAATGCAATACTTAGCCTTCCTTATTGCTTCTTCAAGAGTTCTAGGTTCATAAAACTTGATTTTGTCTTTGTAAGACTGAGGCAATGCACTCAGGAAATGCTGGATTTTCACTCTTTCATCCTTGATGTACCTAACATACCTTAACAATTCCAAGAACTTATTTGCATTCTCTTCCATGGTCTGTTGTCCCAATCCTGCTCATGGAATTCTTTGATCTTGTCATCATAGTAACTGTCACAGAGGTATTTCCACTTGAAATACTTCTGGAACTGTTTCCACTTAAGTCTCCTTTCACTGATCTTCCTTACTTGCTTGAAGTGATCCCACCAAATGGAATCCCTTCCATTCAGATTGAATATGGAAACCCTTGCCTTCATGTTTCCTAAATAATCCTGAACTTGGGAGTACTTCTTTATCCCAAGAAGCCAAGATTTAGCCTCTTGTCTAGTATTTACCTCACCATCAAGTGGAGGAGGTTTAACCTTCTTAAATTCATCACGAGTGCAATTTCTATGGGGCCTATTTCTCTTTCCCTTGTAAGAAGAAGAGATTGAATCCCCACTTGATTCTTCTGACTCAGATGATCTACTGCCAGTCCTTTTTCTTATTCTGGTACTGCTCTTACTTCCTTTGAGTTTCATTATACGTTGCTCAGATTCTATCTTTCTTTGCAAGTCTATTAAACTCTGCAACATAGTAGCATTCAACTGGTGCTGCTCTTCCTGGGCTTTAATCAAGCTTCTCATGGAAGATGCAATATCTGGTGGTGTCTCTTGGAATCTCCTTCCATTAGACTCTATGTCATCATTTCCAACTCGGAAATTTTCCCCCATGGCATCTCGTGCACGCTCGTACGAATCTTGAGCATCATATACGTCATGGGTTCTCATGGCTGAACCACAACTTACTTTTCCAAAATGTCTTATGACTCTACAAAACGTGTTACCAACACCATCTATCATATACATATTAATTCAAAATCAAACCATTTACTTACTGTCACTTTCCCTATCTAGGCCCAATGTTGTAACGGACATCCTCTGATACCATGTTGTAGGGTACTCTTGACTAGTTTCTCATCCATCTAGGACCAATACTGTAACCAGCAGCTTTGATACCATGTTGTCACGTACCCATATCCCATTATCATGCAGAATTTAAAATTTCATCGAGAACCTTCGTTGTTCATCGAACACAGGCCATGGACATGAACCACATCTCAACATTTCCATCACTGTCACACTCACCTCCGTCTTCCATGGATCAATACAATGATCTGCAAGGAAGAATATTAGAGGAGATTGGATGGTGGAGAGAAAACATGACGAAAGTCAATGATCACAGGTGATCCCCTCGATATAACTAAATCGACGATTCAGAAATCACCCGCAAAAATCAACGGTGCGGAAAGACCAAGTTGTGGGGTCAAAAGTAACAAAATATTGCAATAACACTTTCCGCAAAATGCATCCCACATCCTACATAAAAAATATATCAATGGCGGAGAATCATCCTGTGAAGATTGATGGTGTGGAAACTTAACCTTGTGGAATTGGAAAATATAGAAATCGCAACACTGCGATCCCGCAAGTTGCAGAAGGGAAATATGCAGAAACCAAAATCTATGAAATGGTGTTCTGCATCCCACATCACACAAAATCCTTAATCCCGCAAACTACATAAATGAGGATTTCTAGTGAAAAACTCAACTTTACAGCTGAATTCTTGGATTGATCTGATCATCCAGGCCATTACTAAACTGGCCAATTCTACCCTGCAACTTAGTAAAATGCATTGAAGTAAAAACATACATAGATGCCTATCATTGCAGTTATTCAGGGAACAATGCATAACTCAAGATAACAACATGTTCATCACATTCCATCAAGCGAATACAATGCAAGAATTACAGTTACAGAGAATTATGTGGACAATAATACTTATCTTGAATAAAGCTTGTCCCGCAACCATCTATGTTGCTGCAACATTCCACCCAACCATATGCCAGTGTGCTCCTTAATCTGTCAGCAACACTGCCACCCCCGAGTTGAGCATGATTTCCTACAAGGATAAGGTAACACTAGAAGACTCATATATAGCCAAGGATGCATTCAAACTCATCCAAGCCACATAGTTGGGTTTCACAGGATGCAAGGGAAAACATCCCACAGATGGGTTTTACAGGCCACTCAGCCAAGCTGTCTCATAGTTGCGTTTCACAGACTGTTCACAGTCAAACCAACTTTCACCTTAAGGACCAGTCAAGCCAATAGATGGGTTTAATAGACTAGACACAGTCAATCCATCTCAATGTTGGGTTTATCAGGCTACCTAGCCAAGCCAACACTCATAGTTGGGTTTAACAAAATGCCCAGCCAAGGTTACTCACAAGGTCAAGTGCAATAGACACAACCAAGCCAACAGAAGGGTTTAACAGGCTACCAGCCAAGCCATCTTTCCAGTTGGGTTTATCAACCTTCTAAGAAAATGGGCAGGAAGAACTGCTAAGCTAGTGAGATCATCAACATAGCTAAGAATACCTGCACAATATCTATCTAGCCTGGATCCCCCTCTTCCTACACACCCAACACAAGGAAGTGTCTCCTTCTCTACTCCACAGTCCCTTAGGCTACACCTTCTCATCCAGTGCTCTTCAGGATGTGCATGGCAGGTTCATCAACCACTCTTATCTTACTGTGAGGTTCCACACCAAGTTTATCAAGCACATTCTACATCTCTCCCATTCCTAAGTCTCACACATAGTCAGACCTGAACCAGGGTTCACAACACAACAACTACCTCACAGGCTTATTTTGAACACAAGTACCAAGGTCTCATACGCTGTGTAGTTTAGGATAACGCTGCAACACAACAAATACCACAATGTCTAGGAAAACCACACTTGCAGAACACGAAGGATACATACACAGAAAAGCTTCGATGTTCTGCTTCCTCCACTCAACGATCGAGGAGTGAAGGTGGTGAATGAATGATCAAATGAATCCTCCAATGAATCCCCCCCAAGTCCAAATGTCCCTTGTAGCTCTCAAACCATGAGAGTAGGAAAACCAGGTATGAACGCATGGGTCAGACTGACATACGGTTCTGGTGTTTTCTAATCGCTAAAAGAAAAATGAAACTCTAGAACTAGGTGCTCTTCCCCATTCAAAATTTCCCATACTCTTATCCTTCCAAGAAATAACTACCTCAACCACTTTATAGCAGAAGGAATGGTTAGGAAGAAAAGACAAGAACGAGGGAAGTTGATAGTTCTGATGGGTTCTCCCCATGACACATGGATTTTCCCCAAACAGGTTCAAGGTTAACATTGCCACCCCCTTATCCTTAGGAAAATAATGCCCCCATCTCATTATTCATTGCATTGACATAGTTGGTTGTGGGTTTTTCCTTAATTTGCATATTGACATGATGTTTACAAACGTGCTTGACTTAGCACAGAAACCATAGGCATCAACCGTGATCGCCTATATCCAGACATCAATTAGTGGCAGGGCCTTGGCCTTGAGCTCCTCATCATGATTGCATATAATATTTACATCACATACATTAATGTAGTGAGGTAAAAACCGGGGTGTTACATCATCCATTGTCACAAGAAATCAATACTGAGTTACTACTTTTGTTAGTTCCTAATGAATAATGAATGACATGTTACACTTTGGAATGATGATCGTAGAATATAATTTTTTTAAAATAAAATTGAATGTTTTTTAATTTATAAGATGCCTATTCCCGTATTTTAGTCGTACTTGATTGTTTTGTTACGTATTTTTTCCGTATCATATCCGGATCGTACTCGAATATTTCTACTATGGTTTTGACTATTTACTTCCTATTTTTTGAGGATTTATATGAAATATAGGCCGTATTTGAGGTGCAAAATGACCCATGATGGGAATTTTTCCCATCAAATGCTAGCCTTGAACCCATCCATCTCCCGTTTGATAGAGAATGTGCTTGAACCATACCATCATGACCAAACAAATTCGGGATTTCCTTGTTGCAGAACACTGTAGCAATGGTAAGAAAATGGTCTTGGGTAGTGTAAGATGATTAAGGGCTGTGATAACCAAATTCCAGATCCAACATAAACCTATCCATGCCAATGTGCAAAACCACTCAAAACTACCTACAATTGGTCTAAATTTGATGACATTTCACAATTTTATCCTATTTAAAAAAAATCAGGCACATAGTTAGAGAAGGAGTACCTTGCACAAGGAAACTTGCATATCAAACCACTGTGGAAGAGGGAGTGTTAGAATAACGTCACTGAGTTTCGGGGGAAAGCCATGAATGAAGCAATATGACCACTTCCCATTCCAAATTGAATCCCCAACATGATCTATATGAGGGGGAACCCCATACCTCTTTGAATGCATTAACTAGTCAAGTGGCCCAAGAAACACACTTCTATATCCATGTTGTGAACAAATTCCAAACCAAATCAAATCATGTCTTATACTTAAAAATAATTTAAATATAAATAACTATAAAATAAATTACACCTTTGAGATAAAAATAGATTTTGGTAAAGTTGTTGGTAAGAAAAAACGTTTGATATTAAAATATTACAAGTAAATATATTTGCACACTAAATTATATCTACTTGGTAGCTTATATTCTTGTTTTATCGAGTGTAGGTACCACCAAATAGGTATCTATCAGATCTATCTTCCTCGAGTGATGGTGAAGATATACTCGGAGAGGTTGAAAGTGATATGTGTTGCACTAGATCCACCAGTTCTATATGAATTAGATCTAAAAAGGTAAGGAGAATATTTCATAGACACATGCAATATTTTATTGCCAACAAAGGGTCAAAGGGTCATGTAATTATGATGCTGAGAGCATATGTGACATTGAGTTTCCCTTGAGGTATAGACATCTAGTGCAACGATGGGTAGCTAAGAAGCTACCTCCAGTGGACACAGATTTCTTCATCAATGGGAGGATCTATCACATTGCTCCTTCATCCTTACATGGATTGGGGCTATTTTCCATGGATGGCATAAAGATTGGCTATGGTACTGTAACTGAATTGATGGAGTATCTTGAACCATTATATAGATACAATAACTGGTTGATCTTGGTCCAATATACTTGAAGTATGAGGAGGTATAGAGTTTCCACAAATTATATACAACTAGCAAAACACAATAAAAAAAAAGGGGTCGACTATGTATATTGATGGGAGACCAAAAGAGTTCGGAAACTTTGCTGGATTTATAAATAGTACACGGCCAGTGATATCAACTAAGCAACCGAATTTCAAATTTGAGGGATGCGAAGAACATCGTATATTTGCATGTGCAACAAAAACAATACGTCCAGGTGAAGAGTTGTTGATCGATTACAACTTAAATCGAATAGATGTGGCTTCCACGGTCCATGGTAACTATGGAAGGTCACACGCTATGCCTCATCAGGTAAATGCTAAATATAGTAACTAAACATGACTACAATAACTAAATGTTTCGATTTTTTCTATTAACATTCAATTTCCACTGTGGGCATTCACTTTTTTCATGCATATTATGAATATTTCCATGTGATAACATGCTTATTACACTATTATCCTTATCTCAATTTTTTTTATGCTACAATTATTGAATCAAATATTATTGATTTATTTATTTTGTCAAGGTTGCAGCAGTGGAAAGCCACATGCTACTTTCACGGTCTAGGGTGACCGTGGAAGGTCACAATCTATGCCTCATGAGGTAAATGTTAAATATAGTAAATAAATATGACGTCAATAACAAAATGTTTCAATTTTTTCAGTTAACATTTGATTTTCACTGTTACCATTCACTTTTGTCGTGCTTATTGTGAATATTTCCATCTGATAACATGCTAATTACATTGTGGCAGGGGTCCTCTCATCCCCATGGGGTAGAACATGTATCTCCTCCTTCAAAGGTAAAAGTAAATACTATTGCAGTATCTCATTTTTGTTTATTACAATTATTGACTCAACTAAATATATTAACTAAATATGACTACAATAACTAGAAAATCCAACCCCAAAATATTTCCATGTGACAATATGCTTATTACACTATGGTAGGGGTCTTCCCATGGTCGTCATGGAATAGAACACATGTCCTCTACTTCCATGGTCCAAGGTGACTATGGAAGGTCACACTCTGTGCCCCATCAGGTAAGTGTTAAATATAATAACTAAATGTTGAGATTTTTTCTGTTAAGATTCAATTTCCACTATTACCATTCACTTTTTTCGTGCCTATTGTGAATATTTCCATATGATAACATGCTTATTACACTGTGGTAGGGGTCTTCTCATCACCATGGAGCGAAACATGTATCTTCTCCATCAGAGGTAAAAGTAAATATTATTGCAATATCTCATTTTTGTTGATGTTACAATTATTGACTCAACTAAATATAGTAACTAAATATGACTACAATAACTAGAAATCGTAACCCCAAAATATTTCCATGTGACAACATGCTTATTACACTATGGGAGGGGTCTTCCCATGTTCGTCATGGAACAGAACGCATGTCCTCTACTTCTAAGGTAAAAATAAATATTATTGCAATATCTCATTTTTTATTATGTTACAATTATTTTCATAACGTTTATTTATTGATTTATTGTGTCAGGGTGGCACCGGTGGAAAGGCACCTACTGCTTCCATGGTCTAGGGTAACCATGGAAGGTCACACTCTGTGCCCCATCAAGTAAGTATTAAATATAATAACTAAATGTTTCAATTTTTTTGTTAGCATTCGATTTCCACTATTGACATTCACATTTTTCGGTGCTTATGGTGAATTATTGATTGATTTATCATGTCAGGGTGGGGACCATGGAAAGGCACCTTCTACTTCCATGGTCCAGGATGACTGTGGACAATCACCCACTAGAAGTAGATCAGTAAGGGGTGACCGTGGGAATTCACCGGCCACAACACCACATCCGGTAAGTGTTAGTTCTTAATAGTAACTAAATTTCATTACAATAACAATGTTTGAATGATGTTAAAATTATTTTGCTTAATTTTATTGTTTGATGAATTTAGTCCAGTGCACTTGATCTTGGTGATGAGCAGCTTGAGGATGAAAAATACTATTCCATAGACCCTACGGATACTATAAAGAAGGCCCTGAAAAAGGAAAACATAGAAATGATTTCCTTGGCTTTCATAATGCCCATGACACAGGATATCAGGGAAAGGATTGAAGAGTTGAAAGAACAAATAAAATATTTTAGGGTAAGTGGCATATTCACATATTTTTTTAAGCTATGACATGATTTCATATATGATATTATGTTTTTTGTTTTTCCAAGTGATCTGATAAAGTAAATTTTTTCATTTGTAGGAGTTTTTACAACCCATGACTAGAGAAATTGCTGAGACAGGTATAGGTAGCAGTGATGCTCCAATGCAGCAACAACGTCGACAAAGCAATGTAATTTATGATGATTTTTTTGCTACATGAGATCATTCCGAGTAATAGAATAGAAATAAGTTTTCAATTGTTTGCTGACTAACATGTCTCTTTCCCATCATGTGCTTAGGGGACTATTTTTATCTTATGGGCATTTTTGATACTAACTTGACTAATTTTGGCCATGCTTGAGGTGGTTGCATAACAAGGATCAAATTTTCATATTCACTTCTTCCATTAATGAGCAACATCAAAACAACTTACCACCAGTTCGCACTACAAAGATCCTACACAGATTTTCTAGGTGAACAACTACTCTTTTCCCCTAGGGGTTGAGTTATTTATTTATTATTTATTTATTTTTCAATAAAGACGAATTCAATGCACCTTATGATTTTTTTAGTATGATTAATTATCACTAGTAGCTCTTCACATGTAGTAGAACAAGTGATGATATTTCATGAGGAGTGTCTCCAAGGAAATTATGATATGGTTTCTAAACTACAAATTGCATGCTCAACTATGCAACCTACTTTTGATCAATGTCAAAAGGTGATCTATGATGATTTTTTTGTTATATGAGATCATCCGTAGTAAAAGAATAGAAATAAGTTGTCAATTTTTTGTTGATTAACATGTCTCTTTCCTATCATGTGCTAAAGGGACTTTTTTTTTTCTTTCGGGCATATTTGGTAGTAACTTTGACCAATTTTGGCCATGCTTGAGGTGGTTGCATAAGAAGGATCAGTTTTTCATTTTTAACTCTTCCAGAAATTGTGGGCTTGACCTTCTCTAGCTTCATTTACACCTGGAAGATTCCTTAATTTTCAAAGCTCGGGCTCCCTTCATCTTTATAACATGGGCTTCCTTTACTTCTAACTTGTGGGCTTCTTTAAGTTTATGTGGGTATCTATAGGCCTCTGCAGGCTTCTTCCAAGCTATGTGGGCATCCTTCCAAGCTCTGTGGGCATCATTCTAAGCCCTTGTGGGCTCTTTAAGCCCCAATGGGATTAACCTAATTTCGGATCACAATAAGTTGATCCTATCCCAGTGGTGCCTACGTCTTTTATCAATGGTATTTTTTATAGATGTATGTACCCCCCTACCTTATCATAGAAATCAGATCTCAGTTGTGCCTAGAATATCATTTATTTAATGTTTATACGATCCCTGTGATGCTTACAATGTATTTTATCAATGGTATTTTAATAGATGTACCCTCCTACAGTGTCATAGAATCCGCTCTAAGAGGTGCCACTTTAGCCTCTAATTGTGTATTTTAGCCAATTATTATGAATTTGTGCATCCTAATAGGAAAACAATTTTTGAGGCAATAATTAGGGTGCTTAAGGCCACTTTGGGTACTTTTGGGAACTTTTAAATCATTATGAATTATTTTTTAGAGTCAGTTAACACTTTTTGACCTCCCCCTAAACTTCCCATTTATTTTTTTTCATTTTACTTCAATATGCTTTTTCCCATATCTTACTTTCTTGATATATTTCTTTTCTATAAATCACATTTCCTATGTTATATTTTATCCATTTTTTTGTCTTTAAAGTATAGTATGTATTTTTTCACAAGCACTTATTGAAGATACAAAACCATGGAAAGGAAGGTTCCTTTCCATGGTTTTTTATATTTTTTTTGAAACCTCCAGGTTTCATAGCAATATCAATGAAATTTCGTCACAGGTATTGCAAAACTATTGAAACGCTGGGTTGATTTTCATGAATACTATCGCTATAGCAATGACGTTTCATGGAAAAATTAATGTTCAACTTGCAAATTTCGTCGATAGAGATTGGTTTTCCATGGTTTTGCATAGAAGAAATTTCTATTCAAATTCTAGAATTCGTCAATAGAGAGACAAGTGGTTGTTGAAAGTGTTCCACGGCTTTGCGTGGAAAAAAAAATATTTCCTAGTAGTTTTTGGCCATATTTTCATCATTATAGGGATGACAAATTTGTCAATAGAGCGACAAAATGTAGAAAATGAATTAAAAAAATCAATTTCAAGGTCACCGTATAGAAGACACGTGGCAGTCAGTTTTCATCTCTATATCAACGGCTTATAAAGTTTGTCATTATATCCACGAAATAACTGTTGCAAAACATTGCAATCGTTATTATTGCAATTGAGACAAAGAAATGTGGAAATAACAATGAAAAACTGTCGCAATTTTGATATTATTTATTAGTGAAGGCTTATTACTAGCCGTTGGTTTCACCCCTAGTTCTAGAGTATGTCTTGTGATACTGTCAATATCAGCTTCCAACCTTTTTTTTTTCTTCATAGTTTTCCATCAGTGTGGGCTTGACTACCATTTTAACAAATATTGCTATAGGTGGGTATAGTGTTATAGTATAATATTCTACCAAAGACTCTTTAGCTGGTTTTGTTGCAGCACTAAAACTATTTAATAAAGTAGTGAATCTCTGATTGAAATTTGAACTTTTTCTTTCCTTTCCAACCTCCTAGACAGTAACTCTTTCATAAGGGTAGATATAGTTTTTTTATTACTGAATTTACTTTTAAATACCCTTTCAAAACCATCCCATTGTGCTATTGAATTAGCTTATAGACTAAAGTACCATGGAAATGCTTTAGGCTCAAAAGTATATGGAAATAGTCTGCATACAACATTTTCATGTTCAACATTGTAAATATTTAGAGCGATATAAAAATGTTTTAAAAGTTATTCTGTAGATATATCCTTTTTGGGATCAAACTTTGGTAAAACTTGTTCTGGGTTCTTAGGTAAATCGTGTAAAGGTGCAGCTAGGTTGAGTGGCATTCTATCCCTCCATGCGGGTTGATTACAAGCTATAACCATAATTCGAGGTGGATATTGTGGTGGAGAATGTGGGAAAACTTGAGCTGTAGGGGATTATGGTCCTGACTGATCAAGAGGTTGAGTGATTTCTTTGATAGATAGATCTACCAATTCTTCCACATTTTCCACAAGAAATGAATCTTTAGTATATGAGAATTATTTCTTGGGATATTTCCTACTGGGTAACACAGGAATTACTTTTAACCCTTCAAGTTTCCTAACATAATATTTTGTATGTCTCTAAAAATGATCAATTTCCTCAAATGGGACATCTTACAAGTGTTCTTAATATTTTTCTTAAGAACTTACCCTTTCTTGTTCTTCAGATTCAAGAATAAAATATTCAGGGAATGTCATTCCATATGTCATTACAGTGGAATATTTTCTTACAAACTAATTTCCTCTGTCAGCCATGCACTGGTTTCCCTCCTTCTAGCTACAAATATATTGATACCTAGAAAAATTCCCAGGTATAGACAATAGGGATTCCCCTCGATAATCAATCCCAATTACATTGTCCAAATTTTGTTATGCAGAATCCATCTGGTTAATGGTCCGGCTACCGTAGATTAAGTTGTTTAAATATTTATTGGTTATGACTCGGTCCACCATTTATCTAATTTTATATTTTAATGATGAGATGCAAGTGCCTAAATGCATATAATTGATAAGAAGAAACCTCAGAAGTGATGTGCAGGTTCTTACCTCTTGTATTATCGTTTATGCCTTCTCAATTATTCTTTGAAATCTAAGACTGAGCTAATCTATACTATTCTAAATTATTCTATCCCCACAAGGAGGAAATTTAAAGTTAGAGCAATGTACTATAACTATTCATATTAATCTCACAGGTAGCTGTTTCAATTTCTTGTGCATATTTATAGCAAAAATAATATCAAAGGTAGCTCTGACATAATAAAAAATTCATTGCTCATTTCATACACAAACATTTATATGGAAAGAAAAATAATTCATCACCAAAGAAATAATTCATAATAGTTAGAACAATATCACAATTTGCATGGAAACCAAAAGATGTAATTCCACATTGTGACTTCCAAACATTCCAAGAAAATTATTGTGTAGCCTTTCCCAACAAAAACAAGTCCTTTTTTAGTAGAAAATTAGTTCTCTTACAAATAGTCTATCGCTTCTTTATGCTAGTGAAAAATACTTCTATTGTACTTTCTCCTCTATTTATTACAATTTGAATTTGTCATTTTTTTACCTTTGATCTACCCTAACCCTAGAAATTCCCACAATTTGTCTTTTAGTGCTTTACCGAGGAAAATACAAATAGTTCTATAAGGGACAAAATTCAAGTTGACCATGCCATGCCGAAGACAAATGTTTCCCATGCACTAGCCTCCTCAGCAATGGCTTTATACCTTATTGGCTCTAGTACCTGTACGATCGCCTCATGTGTTGACAATGGTGTCTCTATGAGTGTCACTTCTTTTTTTAATGTCTTGCACATGCCTTCTGAGAGGTAAATGTTGATAGAATCCTTCCCAACAAAATGATTAATATTGTCTTCATTGAAAGCCTCTTTCTTCCTTATGTTTTATGCATCCTCTTGTAATATGTCCTGCATATGTGCCATATGTTGATCTTTCCCGGGAATATCAGTGATCTTTGGAACCAAAGGAATTTGGAATTTTCAAGAACTTGTTGTATATTTTTATAGAAGCCCTCACATTTTCAATGGTTTTAGAAATCTCGTTGCTCAACCTTCGAGCTATATTCCTACAAAACTCTAGAAGTGAGGCTTCTGATTTTAGTTATTATGGAGTTTGTCTTGTACTCTTCTTAGTGAGTTAATCAAAATCAGTGAATCAAAAACACCTGTAATGCATGATTGAAAGCATAATAAAAAATGAATCTAAACTGGAAATAACATTTAAATAAGGCCCTATTAAAGCAATAATAACTTGCCAAAAACATTGTAGCTAAGCACCGTATCATATGTTTCATTATGCATTTTCAAAATTGTCAAGGAGAAGGGTTTTCTACTCATGGCTTAAATAAAATATTTAGATGAAGGCATTATACGTGGGGAAATAAAATTTCCCATATATAGAAAAATAACAAAAATGTCATTAATGCGGTTGATGGATTATTAAAAATGGCAGGTGGAAAAACGCCCTTTGGAGCGAAACTCTATCAATCTTCGCGAAAAGGCGGGAAACCCTTCGATACTATCAATGATGCTCTGTGAGTTCTCTCAACTAGTAAGGTAGGAAATATTGAGTCTCCCCAATTTCCTCCAATTGGCTTCTTCAACGCTCATTCTATTCAGCCACTTCACTGTATCGATGGAGAATTACAAGTTTCCCCAAAAACTTGGTAACCTTTTAACATCAACAACATTCACCAAATCTCTCTGATCATTTCAGTGTAAAAGGGCGAGTTTCACCGATGGTTTCGGCAAGAAATCACTAGTTCCTTTCGATCGTTTTGGTGAAAATCCTGAATCTCCCCCGAAAATGGGTAGCATCGTTAGCAGCATTCGTTGATCTCTCTGATCATTTAAGAAGTGAATCATGAGTTACACCCGACTATGTTAGCAAGTTTCATCGAGTTGTGTCGAAACAGTGCTTTGCAAAAACTTCTTTTGCCCAAGATGACCGTGTCGGAGAGACTGGATGAGTTCTTCTGACACGTCAAAGAAACTGGGAAATTTACTCCAATATGTCAGTGGAAAAACATGAGTGTTAACGTAGCAAATACTTCTTTGTTCAACTTTTGGGAAAAATCTAAGTGTTTAGGATGGAATTTCTAGAGCTAGAAAAAAGTCTAAGTAAGATTTCAATAAAAAATATAAGGAGGGGCCCTAGAATATAAAAAATTTCGGGAAGCAGTGGCAGTAGCATCACCTTCCTTTTGAGTCGGTCCTATCATTGTTCCATTATCATTCACTTCAACATCACTTTTGTTCCAAGTTTTATGTCGATGATGGGGGAAACATCATGGACCTCCTTCAACGAGTCTATTCCCATCGAAACCAACACACCATCTAGGAATTAGTCTTAGAAACCAGTTGAGTACCTTGAATATTGTATGCCTCAATGATAGGTTCCCTCAATTTCAGTAGTAGGATTTCATCATTGGACTCTGACTGAAATATTTCGTTGATTTCTCTACTTCAGCTCATCTATTCACATTCAGAGGAATGTACTAGGATACGTTGGGGATCAGTGACATTAATGGTCATTTCCCTCGCCCTTGTTAATGGTATACATTAATGACTGGTAATTAAGTGGTTTCTACCATGTTTGACATCAAGGCATCTATTCACATGGATAGAATCATATTGTTTGGTATTGGAATGAAGACCTTGAATAGTTAGGTATTTTCTTGAATATGTGGCTATCTTTAAGTTGCGATGGAGTATTTGTTGAGTCATTACATGGATCCATGTTGTATGTATGGCGGTTATGCTCAAGTTTGGGTCAATATGACATAGATATATAGTATATAGTTTGTAGTTATGTCCCAATTTAAGTCTTGTCGATAATGGATCTACAGTGTATTGTCGGTAGTGTTAGAATAATCAACCCATAGTTAGCTACCTTAGACATTAATTATCTACATTTTTGTCTTATTTGCCTAGTTTCCATATTCCACTCTATGCAAGTTGTCCTCCACATGTCCTAGATGGTAAAAATTGCTAAAACTAAGTCATGGAGCGCTTGGGAAACCTCTTGGAATCATTTCTTCTTTATTCCTGGCCTTCCTAGCACATATCTATTTTTTCTGCTTTATTGCTACTTTTACTGAGTTTTAAGGCAATTGGGAAAGTTTGACTAGGTGAAGTTAAGTTGTTTTTTGTCCCCATCATCCTCCACTCTTTTCTCCTAATAAAAGTATGTATGAGTTGTCCTTCCATCACCTATTAGCCTCCCTAATTGATTTTTCCAATTCGTGAGCTCCTAGACATATTTGGAAGTTGCTTTATGCACCTATGGGGGATTTGCTTAGTTTTAGTAAGCCTGCTTTTGACCAATTCGAATGGAATCCCAATGCATTCAAATATCGCATGTAATTATTTATTGTGGCAGCCTATGACTTCACAAGGTTGGCTATTGTACACTTATTCAATACAGATTAGTTTTTTGCTCCATATTCAGTCTCCTTTGTGTGTAATTTGCATGTGTAATTGGAAATTTTTGTGAGTGTAATTGTTCTAACACCTGATTTCAATTTAAACATGGTATTAGAGACTTTGTAGATCAATTTCTCTTCATATTGTTATTGCAGGTTTCACATCATTGACTGGTAGCATTCTGCTGACTGAAGGGACAATTTCTGAGCTATGGATCAATCTCAGAAGATCATCTTAACTCCATTTAATTTATTTGAATGGAAAGAAGAGATGGAGATACTGTTGAGAGAAAAAGGACTCTACAGAGTGACTATGCCAATAGAAGCAGAGCCCAATGTAGCTGCAGAGAAAATTAAATGGCACAACAGGAGGGATGAGGCCTGTGGTCTCCTGTGTCTGAGCATATCCAGAGACCTCCTTTTCCATCTTGATGGATTGACATCACCAAATGAAGTATGGGAGAATCTTATAGATATTTTTGGTAAAATAGATGAGATGAGAGGACATAAAATCGAGAATGAATTGATCTCTTTGAGTCCCAGTAGCTTCAAATCCCCGCAACTCTATTTTTCCAAGTTTAAAGCCCTTGTTTTGCAGCTAAAACCGTGTGGAATCGAAAAGAAGGAGGAACAAATAGTTTTGGCCATACTCCCAAAGCTTGGGACTGACTATTTAGTGTTTGTTTCGACCTTCCATGCCACAAAGTTGACAGCTCGAGCCTGGAAGATGCCTAAACTTTCAGTGTTCATGGAATCTCTTACACAAGAACAAGATAAACTGGTGATTATGGGCACCATCAAACCTTCCAAAGACCAACCTCTAGTTGCTGTAGATTCAAAGGTGGATTCAAAAGGAAAGAATAAAGCTAGGAATCCACCTGAGCAAAAGAGAGACAAGAACAAGTATCTAGAGGAGCCCCAAGGTTCCAAGAAGAACCCCCAGAAGAAGAAGAACAAATGAGAAATGAGAAAGTGTGCAT
Organism: Pseudotsuga menziesii; assembly: GCA_001517045.1. Lineage (NCBI taxonomy): Eukaryota > Viridiplantae > Streptophyta > Pinopsida > Pinales > Pinaceae > Pseudotsuga > Pseudotsuga menziesii. The sequence continues at coordinate 103,051 of LPNX010992808.1, forward strand.
ACTGCAGTAAGGGAAATCATCCTAAAAGCTCTTGAATGAAGAAGCAAATTAACATGCTGACCCAACTCCTGGAGAAGAATGGCATCTCCCTTCCTGATAGCTAAGAGAAGAGGGAAGGAGGATCAAATTCAGAAGACAGAGAGAGAGTTCATGCGTTGGTTGTTGACACATCAAGCTCACCTAGTTTCATCATTGATTCTGGAGCTTCAAGACATATGGTTTCGACCAAGGAGTCATTCAACTCACTTGACATGTCCAAAGGTCCACCAATAGTATTGGGAGATGACTTTCTCACTGAAAGTTTGGGAAAAGGGAGGATTGATCTTGACCATGGTAAGTTCAACAATGTATTGTATGTTCCAGGTCTTGCCTCTAACCTCTTATCAGTGTATCAGATGACCCACATAGGGTCTCCAAAGAAGGTCATATTCTCCCCTGATGAAGTTGAGATCACAGAGATCTCAAGTGGTAAAGTCATTGCAAAAGGATTTGCAAATCACACTTCAAAGGGATACATGTTTTCACATTTTCTACCCTACTCAAACCCCTATGCTCTTCTGATTCATGCTAATGAGGCAAGAAATCTTTGGCATGAAAGATTTGGCCATCTTAACTATAAGTATATTTCTGATATTAGTGAAAAAGAAATGGTTGTAGGGTTACCAAAGATTAAGTTTTCCAAAGGAGTCTATCAAGGTTGCATCTTAGGAAAACACCCAGAGCATAAATTTGAGAAAGCTAGTCATGAGAGAACCTCTATTCCTCTTGAGTTGATCCATAGTGATGTTGCTGGAACATTTACTCATATGTCAATGAGTCAGACCAAATATGCATTGACATTCATAGATGACTTTTCCAGGTTCTGCTAGGCTTACTTCCTGAAACACAAGTCTGAAGTTTTTGGCCTCTTCAAAGTCTTTAAGGCTTTTGTTGAAAACCAGTCTAGAAGGAAACTCAAGGTCCTCAAATCTGACAATGGTGGTGAGTATGTCAAGTTTGAGTTCATTCAATATTGTGTAGATGTAGGTATTCAGATGCAACATTCTATCCCTTACACACCACAACAAAATGATGTTGCTGAGAGGAAGAACATATCACTGAAAGAGATGGCAACCTGCATGATGGAGGCTAATACTTTGCCACCAAAGTTTTGGGACAAATTTATAAATTGTGCAGCCTATATCTAGAATAGGGTGCCTCATAAATATCTTGATGGTATGACTCCTTTTGAAGCATGGAGTGGGCACAAGCCAGATGTGACCCATTTCAGGATTTTTGGCTCAAGGGCTTAGGCTAGAATTCCAACAAAAAAGAGGAAGGCTTTGCAGCCCCAATGCTAAGAGTGTCTATTTGTTGGGTACTCTGAAGATTCAAAAGGGTACAAAATGATCAATTTGAGCATGAAAAAATCCTTCATTGAAAGGAGTGTTCAGTTCCAAGAAGAGCCTTTAGCAGCAGTTGAAGTTGGAGAGTCTTCTTCACCATCAGAACCACTGAATGTAAGTGAAGAGATAAATGCGTTTGCTGATTCTGATATGTCTGATAGTGATAATTTAATTCCATATTGTAACAGTCCTACAAGACCAAAATGGGAAGCAAATACCAATCATGCAGCTGGGGAACTAGCTGGAAATCCTAGTGATTCTAGGAGGACTAGATCTCAGTTTGAGAGTGCCCTATGTATGAAAGACCCCTTGTTTGCAGAGAAATTCTATCTGATGGTTGAATCAGACCCAAAAAAATATGAATATGCAGCACATGATCCAATATGGCAAACAGCCATGAAAGAAGAATTCAGCTCACTCCAGAAGAACAACACTTGGGAGCTGGTTGATCTTCCCCCAGGGAGGAAGCTAGTTCAATGTAAGTGGGTTTTCAAAACCAATTTTTATGCTGATGGTTCACCTTTTAAATATAAGTAAATATTGGTATCTAATGACTACTCACAGGTGCATGTCATATACTACAATGAGACCTTTGCACCAGTGGCAAAGATGGACTCCATCATGCTAGCCTTAGCCATTGCAGCTTCGAAGTAGTGGGAGGTACATCACATGGATGTGAAGTGTGCTTTCCTGAATGGAGATATTACTGAATATATTTACATGCAGCAGCCTCAAGGCTTTGTTACTAATCCATCTCTTGTGTGTAGGCTAAAGAAATCATTGTATGGGCTTAAGCAAGCCCCTAGGGCTTGGTATGCCAAGATTGATGGCTTTCTACTATCATTGAATTTTGTTCAATGCAAGTCTGATCCTAATGTTTATTTGAAGCTGATTCATGGTTATTTGATTATTATTTTCTTGTATGTAGATGACGTTCTCATTACAGGAAGCTCAAAGGATGAAATTGCCTCCTTGAAGGATGCAATGAACCATGCCTTTTCTATGACTAATTTGGGGTTATTGAGCCAATTCTTGGGTCTCGATATTGCTCAAACCAAACATGGAATAAAATTACATCAGTCCAAGTATGCCTTGGATTATCAGAACAAGTTCGACATGAAAGAGTGCAAGCCAAGCAAGACTCCCTTACTTTCAGGAGTTAATCTTAAAGAAGCAGATTCTTCACCTATGGTAAATAATACATTGTATAGGCAACTGATTGGGTGTTTGCTGCACCTTACACATATTTGACCTGATATTTATTATGCAGTAAAAGTGGCTTCAATATACATGGATCACCCTCATGAGATCCATTGGAGAGCAGCCAAAAGGATCCTGAACTTTGTTCAGGGAACAAGGACTCATGGGATCTTCTACAAAGCTAGATTTGATCTTGATTTGATTGGGTTTATTGACAGTGATTGGGTAGGTGAAAACACAGATCAAAATTCAACATCAGGATATCTGCTCATGCTTGCTGAAGAACCAATCAGCTGGTCAAGCAAGAAATAGAGTGCCATTGCACTCTCATCTACAGAAGCAAAATACAGAGGAGTTGTAAATGCAACAACTCAATGTTTATGGTTGCAAGGATTACTTGGTGAGTGTGGCTTTGAATCAAAATACTCAAATACTATCTATTGTGATAATAAGATTACCATTTGAATCTACAATGATCCAATTTAGAGACAGAGATCCAAACACATTGAGATCCATATGCACTACATCAGACAGCTTGTGCATGATGGCACCATTCACCTACTCTTCTGTTCATCTTCAGAACAAGTAGCAGACATATTCACCAATTTTTTTTGTGAGAATACTTTCAGAAATCTAAAATCACTACTGGGGATTGCTGATCATGTTGTGAAGCATGATTGATGACAAGATTTTCAAATTTTGTTTTACTGTCCATGTTTAAGGGAGGATTTTTCCCACTGGGTTTTTGCCTCTTTCCTTGGTTAAATGGACATGTAGTATGTAAAGGGTGACTAAACCTTGTTCCTAGGCCCTATTATTTTCTGATATTTTACTCATAAGTCAGGCTTAAGAGGTGGTGTTAGAATAATCAACCCATAGTTAGCTACTGTAGACATTAATTATCTACATTTTTGTCTTATTTGCCTAGTTTCCATATTCCACTCTATGCAAGTTGTCCTCCACATGTCCTAGATGGTAAAAATTGATAAAACTAAGTCATGGAGCACTTGGGAAACCTCTTGGAATCATTTCTGCTTTATTCTTGGCCTTCCTAGTGCATATCTGTTTTTTCTGCTTTATTACTGCTTTTACTGAGTTTTAAGGCAATTGGGAAAGTTTGACTAGGTGAAGTTAACTTATTTTGTGTCCCCATAATCCTCCACTCTTTTATCCTAATAAAATCATGTATGAGTTTTCCTTCCATCACCTATTAGCCTCCCTAATTGATTTTTCCAATTCGTGAGCTCCTAGATAGATTTGGAAGTTGCTTTATGCACCTATGGGGGATTTGCTTAGTTTTAGTAAGCCTGCTTTTGACCAATTCGAATGGAATCACAATGCATTCAAATATATCTTGTAATTATTTATTGTGGTAGCCTATGACTTCACAAGGTTGGCTATTATACGCTTATTCAATACAGATTAGTGTTCTGCTCCATATTCAATCTCCTTTGTGTGTAATTTGCATGTGTAATTGGCAATTTTTGTGAGTGTAATTGTTCTAACACCTGGGTTTAATTTCCATAGGTAGCCATGACATGGTCATTATACATGGATATACAATGTATTGGTCATCAACCATGATTTGAGTCAGATATTTTGTATCTGGTATTCTGTTAAGTCTTCACTTGCCACTCATTTTCCTCTGGTTCTAGATAACATCTAGCAAATCATTTCACCTATCATCCCCTTCTAGCTTCATACTTTGGGGGGCATCTTGTTACACTTGAAATTGGCAGTTATGCTCAATCCCCTGGAGTGAAATGGACAAGAGATATTTTGGAGATATTTTTTCCAAGTTCTAGAATGTTTGTTGCATCTTCTCTCTTGACATAAGGTGTCAGACCTGCCTCATGCCTCTTTCCTACAAACATAATGCACCGGTGACACTTGTTGCCTCAATGAAAAGAGCATCATCACAACTTTATCATGCACAAGGAGCATAAACACTATCAAAAGGGTAAAAAAAAAGAATATTTCAAGAACCTTATAGATGAAATTCTTCATGGAGTCTTATCCCAATTTCTTGGAATATGGGGAACTCAAGCCCCTAGACTATAGGGATAATTCCCTACCTTCCTCCCAAAATATCTCAACCCCTTTGGTCTTCCTTTGTCCTATTTTTACAAGATTCCTTTCATGGGTAAGGGAGAGAATAATACCAAGAGAGAATCTTCATGCTCCTAGAATAATAACTGGTATAGGAGGAAAAAGAGTGTGATTTTGAGTGAGGTTTATGTTAACAATAAAATTAACACCCTCAAATATAATGGTCCAAAAACATATCTTCTTTTCTCCCACAACATGAAGACCAAAATTTGGAGCAAATTGAGAGCTTTGATATCTCATTGGACCACTGCTTCCGCAAAGGAAGAAGTATGTGAAGACAAAGGTTTTGTTGGTTGTGGAGCATAGTCTTCCAAATCCAAAGATATTAATCAGTTGTGTTAGTACCCCAGGTTTACTGTACACTCATTCCCCAACTTTGGTATGTTTGTTGGCCAATAGTTTTACGGACCCGTGGTATTGGGTTAACCGTAGTATTTTCCAATGGTATTTCCCCTATAAAAGAAATCCTGTGAGAGCGTGAAGAGGAAGTGCAATGGTATCGTTGCAGTTTGTATCCTTTCATCTTTCTAGATGATAATAAAAGGACTAGTGATTTCTATGTGGACATATCCCATCTTTTGGGTGAACCACGTTGTATCTGTGTCTCTCTATAATGTGTTAAAAGTGTTTTTGCATCTTGTTTAATGATTTAACTCTATATATGTTATTGCTCTGTAGTCTTGTTTTCTAATAGGTTTCTCTAAAGAATTCAATACAAAGACTACTTAAGGATCAAAACATAGTCACCACAACTCCTAGAGTGGAAAGAATACATGTCATATGTATTAATTGTCCTAAAAAACTAGAAATTCATGTAAAATGCCCCAAAAACTAAGGAAAGTGGGTTTTTTGAAGGAAATAATAGAAAAACTTCAAAAATACTAATCCCACATTCATGGTTAGTGATTGGAAACACAAATACCAATGATATAAAAGAAAGGCATATGAGGTGAAAGAAGGAGGACAAAAATTCGAGAGCAAAGGCATGCTGGAGAAATGAAAAGATAGATAGAACCTTTCTTGCACATCATAGTTTCTTTGATCATTGGAATTGATGGATAAGGGTAGTTTATATCAAGGGAGAAAGGGATTCACCCATTATTGGGTTGTAATCACTTTCTTCTCTTTTTAATATGATGCAATTCAAATTTCCTCTAAATATTGTGTTTCAATCCATTCTTGTTTCATGTAATTTTGCAACATTTAGCACATAGATTTTGTGCTTTTTCTTTTGAAGTTTCTAAGAGTTAGAGGTAAGGAACTAGCTAATTACTACTAATGGAGGCCTAAAGGCCATGGAGGTTGGATAAAAAGGATATTCACCAAATGACATGCTACAATACAAGAGGTAAACTCCTCCATCCCCCCCCCCCCCCCCCTCTCTCTCTCTCTCTCTCTCTCTCTCTCTCTCTTCTTTGAAAAAGTGTAGAAATTTCAGGAAATTGTCCATTATTGCATATGTTTCTGTCAGCAAGATTCACCCTCCCTTTAGTTAAGGATAGATAGGTTGTAGACATGTCCCTGCGGTCGAATATAGCAACAGAATGGAAATCATACTGGGGAGCTAAGGGGATATTATCTTATAACAATTTTTATAGAGAATTTCCCCTTGTTTGGGTGTTTCTTTCCTTTTAAATCCTTTGATGCATGCTTTTTCTTGTTCTTAGAAGGTTTTAATTAAGTCATGGAGGTCAAAATGGGCCTAAATCTGCATTTTCATAGTTAAAAATGCTTGAAAATTTTGAGGGTTTTGTCATGAGATCTCCTTTTTCTTGATAAATGCAGTTTTTCTCTAAACAGAGGCGTATACACATGGTTTTTCTCTAACAATAATCTAGTATTCTGGGCATAAAATCCTCAATTCTTGTCCATTTTGAGTGATTTGTTTTGCTCTAGAAAGCTTAGAGAACCCTATATCTTATTTTAAAGTCTGATTTCATCTATTTTGATTAATATTTTAGGAATTTTTGAAGAATTTTGAAGTTTTGTATGCATGTGAATGGAATTTGAAAAATTCATGATTCTTGAAATTTTTTATGATCAAATCTGAAATTTTGGGTCATTTTGGTTGATTTTTGTTACTGTATATGTATTAGGAGTCTAATAACTTAGGTTTTACACAACTCTTACCTCCATTTTATCAATATTTAAGGTATTTTTGAAGGGTTTGAAGCTTTGCATGTTTATTATTGGAGTTTGAAAAATTCATGGTTCTTTATTTTTTGAGGGCCAAATATGCAATTTTGGGCCATTTTCATTAGTTTTTTCTACTGTAGATTTATTAGGAATATATTAACTTAGGTTTCAGATAGTACTTACATCTCTTTTACCAAGTTTTTAAATATTTTTGGAAGGATTTTTGAATTTTTGTGTGCATATGGCTGGAGTTTGATTTTTTTTTTTAAATTCTGATTTTTGGCTTTAAATTGAGTTCTTTGCAGACATTGCAGAATCTTAATTTATTTTAAAAACAATTATTGGGTGTTCCTAGGATATTTTAGGATAATTTTTTAAGGCTTTAGGACCTTTTTCCTTTGAATTTGGAAATCTTGGAAACCTTCTTGAAAAAATAGAAAAAACACTTTAACTAGTAATTTTGTTTTTAGCATTGGTCAAATTTCCTTTAAAAAATGATTAGATATGAAAGTTTGTGAAGTGATTATCATTTAGGTTAATTATCTAGTCATTGGACATCTGAAATTTTGTCTCATTGTATCATTTTGATCTCATACTTGCATAAGTAAAATGTTGGAAAATTAAAAGACATGACACATTATTTCAATGAATGAACCTTTAGGCCCCAAATTTTGAAGTAAAATAAACTTGCTAACTTGCCACACAATTTGAAATCCTAACTAAGATATTTAGAATACCAAAAGTATCCTCTTCACTTGCAATTTCAAGTGATCCTATGAACGAAAAAGTGGTCCTCAAATGTAATAATGAAGATCATTAAAATTTTTGCATCACCCTGTTTCATTGAAAATTCTTATCAAGTTAGGGATATTTGTTTTTGTGGAAAAAGGAAATACATGCATGTTTGAAAGACTCTCAGAAAAAATTCTTAACCTTATTTTAGTATAAGGAGTTCACCGAATGAAATTATAGCTTTAAACACATATGTGCATTGGTTTGGTTCAGTAGCATAAGTCACAACACCATCAGTTTCAACACCACTCATTGAAACTAAGCGAATTACCTTTAAAATCAATGCTTAATATAAAACAACCAAGACTTTATCTTTGATATCACCAACAATATTAGGCTAAGGCTTTGGGTTAAGATGGCCAGCTAACACTCCAAAGCCACAAAAATTTCAAACTAGCATTGATCAATGAGAGTTAAATCCATTAGTAGCAAAGAGTGCTTGCTGGGAAAGCACTTCTAATAGAAGCATTAAGCACGAGGTCAATCTGAATTAGTAAGGGTGTTACCCCCCCTCTTGATTCTTTGGTGGGATATGAGCACATTACAGTGTCTCAATTAAGTGACAAGTCCTTGGGGTGACATCACTTTTCTAAGATACTAGTCTATGTGAGTTATGCTGGATTGACGGCTGTCCTACCCAGTCACCAATTGTAAAGTAGTAACCATAGTTTCTTGTCTTAGGGAATCACACAGGCTGTCATGAGTGAGGGACACTTGCAATACCTGAGACATACACAACATTGTTTCATATCCTTGGGAGGGTTAGTAGCCTAGATCTAATACTTGGACCCCTCACAATTTAAGAACATTATAACTATTTCTTGTACCTTCACCATTTAGTAATTCTTGAGACTTAATTTCCCTCAAGGGAAGCTAGTTTTGGAAGGCCCCCTAAAATTCCAACTTTCCACTAAACCTCGGTTTTTTGGAAAGAATCTTGATTGTTGCTTCCTTAGGGAATTTTTTAGTGGTGTGAACACTTTGATTTTTTGTTGAGTCTAGTTGCCTTTAGGATTGTTTGGTTGTATTATAATATACTCTAATAAACAAATCCTTTTATTAAACTTCAAAGTGATTAATCTCCTGATCCACTCGTCAAGGTGGCTGCGAGGAAAATTATCCAAGTTTGAGGGCCCTGCTACATTGTGGAGGCATATACATGAAGCACATTGTTGTGAGTTTGAAACTGAACTACTTATAAACCCAATCAAATATTACTAGAGATGAACAACATCAAATCAATTCTAAAAATCTGTCAAATCATGGACTAAACATAGATAGAATTGATGATATTACTTTAGTTGAGATTGAAAAAATAAAATATAACACATTTGCTCACATAAATCCACCCTTAGCACATCCTTTAAACTCAATCATACTTACGAAAAGTGATTCACTAGTTAGTCTTTTTGAAAATTGTGATAAAATGTAGAACATTACCCTTGAACCTTTAGCTTACTCAGTATTTGAAGGAACCATATCAATGCAGCCTCAAATTGCTGTGGGAGTTTATCTAAATCCTCTTGGCACACACAATAGCTGTCTAGGTCCTACTTCTGGGGGAAACCCTTTACTATGGAATGTTCATATTCCTGGTGGAAATAATGCATCATGGAACAAAAATGCCTATTGGAATTATCCTTCACCAGTGGGGGGAAATTCCCTAGAGTGTTATCCTTTGATTTATCCTAGCACAATTCCTAGCGAAAATCCACCTATCAACCCCATTCCATAATGGAGTGATCATGTTTCAAAAAGTAACGAATATTTTTGGATCCAAACTTCGCAAGGAGGAAACATACCATGGAATTCCAATCAAAATCAAGGAGAAAATCAATGGAATAGTTTGGTTCTAGTAAGTAACCAATATTATTGGGACCCAAATCCATTAGGAGGAAATCCACCTAGTGGTCAGGTGTTAGGAAGTAACCAATCTTCTTTGGACTTAAATCCATCAGGAGACAATCAACCCATTGATCATGTTCCAAGAAGTATCCATTCATCTTGGGGGCAACCTTCGCAAGGGGGTAAACCACCTTGGAATACTAGTCAAATCCAGGGACCACCTAAATGGTGTGGTCAGATTCTAGGAAATAACCAATCTCACTAGATTATAACCCTACAAGGGGTAAATCCACCCATTCATCAATGGTGTGGTTAGATACCAAGAAATATCCAACCTCCTTGGATTCTAACCCCGCAAGGGGGAAATCCATCCATGAATCCCATTCCACAATGAAGTGGTGAGGTTCTAGAAAGTAACCAATATTTTTGGAACCAACCTGCAATACCTGTGTTTGATCCAGCTAGGCCACCACATGGACCACATGCCAATGGTATTATGGGCTCCATCAACAACCTTGATCAAATCACCCTGCAAATGGGACAAATTTCTATTCAAACCTTAGAACCTACAACTGGTCAGGATATGCAGCAACATGCTAAGCCTTCCCCGACTTCTGAAATCCTCATCATTCCATCCATGGACCTTAGGGTGAAGAAGAAGAAGAAGAATAAGTACAAGGGTAATCATAGTGTTAATCCTTCCCAAACTCCTAAAAAACTCATAGTATAATTCATAGAACTTAGAGGAAATAATAAAAAATACAAGAGTAATAAAAATGATAACTTTCGGAAGGGAGATGCACTGAACCTAGCATGAATATTTGTGTTTTCTACTTTGGTTCTTATTGATTATGTTGTGTATATTCCTTTGCAGTCACATTTTTCTCAAAATGCATGTAAACCATTGCTTTTCTTTGAGTTGACCTTTACATGTGAAAACTATTTGATTCAGGTAGTTGATGGACCATGATTCATTGTGATTTATGATTTTCGTGGTTTTTACAAGAATTAGCACTAAGCAAATAACATTTCCCCCTTCCTACTTGTTCATCACATCAAATTGGATAACCACAATTACTTAGTTCTATTTCATTGTCCTTCGACACATAATCCTGCTTCAGATAGCCAATTGATGGAGGGAACATCCATAAGAGTATGCAGAACTAGCTCAACCCTTGTTTGCAATATGTATATTTTCCTTAGCCTGAACTGTGCCCTTTAAAATAATAGAGTACGCCCATGCAACACTCATTCCTTGTCATGTACCATATCATTATTTATTCCTTTTTCAAGCTAATAAATGAAAATATTACTAAAAATCAGAAAACACAAAAATAAAAAAAAAGGAGAAAATTGAATCATGTCATATTGAATCTTTGAGATAAAGGAAACAGTTAGTAATAGCCTCCCTTGAACACGTCACATATATTTGTATATGTTGTCAGTACACCATTTACATTTTCCTTAGGAAGTTGTACTAGTAATTTGAAAAGATCTCCACTGATAGGTTATCCTTCCTGTCATCTATGGAGCTTTCATTGATTCATCTGGAGTTGATGAATTTCACAATGGTTGGTTACTTGAGTCTTATGTTTCCAAGTGTCAATTTTTTTCATGTTATGTGTTCAAGGGAATTCAAACCAGTGTCATCCATTCCTAAAATATCCCTGACCAATCATGTCAACCTTCCTTGTGTCAGTATACAGTTTTGGATCTCACAGCTCTACCAAATTATACCAGCCTATTGATCTCAGTTTCATGTTAGTTGATGTGGGATTCATTAATGCCCTCGTTTTGATGGATTTGTTCCTATCGATGCAAAATAATCATCTAGGAAATGGATCTAGGAACCCAACCCCAATGAGTATATTGAATCATGTAGTCATTAGTGGGAGGATTCCTCACAAACGACAATGGGTATAAACCAATGACCCCTGATTGTTTGATTCTACAAGTGTTGGACTTCAGAACATCTATTCATAATTTTCAGTTTGTACTCAAGTACCTTGGAGTCCATCATCATTATCGGTGAGCCTCCTCGCATATGTTAACGGTATACATCAATGACCGATAATCATATGGTGTTTTATTATGCTCGACTTCATATAAACTCATACTATTGTTGGTTTGTATTGAATACCTTGGGAAATATGGTTGTATCACTCATCGATGCGCTGCCTAAGTTGCACAAGATTAAAATACCATGTCAAAGTACCATGAAGACCTGGATATGTTGCACTCATCAAATGTGCACTTATATGTTTTTACAGAATTTACTTTTGACATGGATCCACTGTGTATTGAACGTGGCCATGCTTGTTTACTATTGAGCATGGGTATACCCGCCTCAGAAAGATATTGTATATTTGGAAAATTTGCTTGTTTGAATTGCATGTGTTTCTCCGAATCCTATGTTCATAAACTACCATTTTCCATCATGCCTCGATCATTAAAGAGTATCAGTTCAAAGAGTATCAAAAAAGAAATCAATGTATTCTGGACCTCAACATAGATTCAAACCTCACACATTAAGGGGCATTTGTTAACAATAAAATTAACACCCTTGAACATGATGGTCTAAAAACATATCTTCTTTTCTCCTGCAACATGAAGACCATAATTTGGAACAAATTGAGAGCTTTGATCTCTCATTGGACCACTGCTTCCGCAAAGGAAGAAGTATGTGAAGAAAAATGTTTCTCTAAATAATTCAATACCAATACTACTTAAGGATCAAAACCTAGTCACCACAACTCTTGGAGTGGAAAGAATACATGGAATATGAATTAATTGTCCTAAAACCCTGGAAAATTAAGTAAAATGCTCAAAAACTAAGGAAAGTGGGTTTTTGAAGGAAATAATAAAAAAGATTCAAAAATACTAATTTGAAATTCATGGTTAGTGATTGGAAACACAAATACCAAGGCTATAAAAGAATGGCATATGAGGTGAAAGAAGGAGGATAGAGAGAAAAGGCATGCTGGAGAAATGAGAAGATATATAGAACCTTTCTTGCACATCATAGTTTCTTTGATCATTGGAATTGATGGAGAAGGGTAGTTTAGAGCAAGGGAGAAAACGATTCACCCATTATTTGGCTATAATCACTTTCCTCTCAGTTTAATATGATGCAATTCAAATTTCCTCTAAATATTGTGTTTCAATCCATGCTTGTTTCATGTATTTTTGCAACATTTAGTAGATAGATTTCATGCTTTTTATTTTGAATGTTTTAAGAGCTAGAGGTAAGAACCTATCTAGCTACTGCTAATGGAGGCCTAAAGGCCATGGAGGCTGGAGAAAAATGATCCTCACCAAATGACATGCTGCAAGAGGTAACCTCCTCCATTCCCTCTCTCTCTCTTCTTTGAAAATGTGTAGAAATTTCAAGAAATTGTACATTATTGCATATATTTCTATCAGCAGGATTCACCCTCCCTATAGTTAAGGATAGATAGGCTGTAGACATGTCCCTGCGGTCTAATCTACCAACAGTTTGTTAAGCTTGTAGAGTGCATGTAAAAGTGATGCCGAAGACATTATGAGAATGAGGTTTCAACATCAAGGATTTGGTTGTAGATTCCTCTTCTTATATTATTAATGCAAACATGTTATCCTTTTCCATGAATAATTTGTGTCAATCTCCATTGTTCATTAATTTTCTCCTTGAGTATTAGTATAGGTATTTGGATTGTCTTATTGCTTTCACCATTTTGTCTTATTCTTCACGTTCTTTGCAGGTATATTTAATCGTGAAGGATCCATGAGGAAAGGATAACCCTCATCACTGAGGTAAGGAAAGCTTAACATTCAAGTATTTGCATTAACTAGGAGAAGGATGCATCATTGTGCCTTTTTTTTCTAGATCTGCCTTATGTAGACTAGGGGAACTATCTATGTCCGCACTAATTGAATTTTCCCAAGAACAACATGGCATCACCCACAATGATAGAACATGACATAATCACTGGTTATTGTGCCAAACAAATCTGATTGACTATAGAAACCTATACACGATACTATTGAAGGGTTAGAATTTTTATAACCACACTCTTTAAAAAATGAACAATTCTACATCACTGTAGGATTTTTAAAACATTAACATTAATTTTCTTCAAAGTTTTGGGTTTAAATATTTTTTCCATTACATTAATTTTTTTGTTCTAAAAGTGTGCCTTTTAGTTGATAAAAAAAAAGTCTTTGTGATACTAAAGTTCAAAAACTACATAATTCACACACTTAATATTCGTGTAATTGCAAATGCTATAAAACTAATTATGGACAATTAAATGTAAACAATTAGTCAAGAGGAAAGTGACAAAATATAACTCTTTATTGGATAGTATGATAATGTTGGCCTATAGCTTACAATTTGGAGGTTTGTATCTCCCCAAGATTCATACAATCTCAAAATGATAAGACCATTTTTGAATTCTCAAACTTCTAAAACCTAAATCAACACTTATGTTCCTCCTCTTGTGTTGTAGCATGCTGAAGTTGAACCTCTCTTTGGAGTGAATGTAATTTCTAAACCCACAATGAATTGAATAAGCCATGAATAAGTGATAATTGATATACAATGATGGTGTTTACAATAAGAGAAAAAAATGTTTTATAGGTATAAACACACTGTTTGATGGCCTCCTATTTTTGCTTGTTCAACACCTTATTTCTAGTTCAAAGTTCCATGAAATCAAGTAATATTCAACTTTATCTAGTTGTGTTTTGTGCTTGAATATGCCTTTTCAAGAGCAACATTGCAAGGTGCTCTAGCTGGTGAATTTTTTATATTTTTCATTGTTTATTTTTTATTTTGTTTGGTTTTAATTTATACAATAAAAAATTAGTTTTTATTTAAAGATTGGTCAATTGACAAGCCTTTATTTTTCATGCAGTGGTCCTTTTTGGTTGTTTGACCCAATGCTTGTCCCGGCGCTTAAAGAATATATGTTGACTAAAGCAGGAATTTGGGGATTTTGTTGCCAGAGAAGATGTCTCGCTTGGTTTCAAGTCGTTTTCAGGATGCATGTGAAGTTATCCGGTGTTGTTTTGTAGCTGTCATTTGCTCAAGAAATCGTTGCCCTCAATCTTCAGCAATGTATGGATTCCAGGAAATCCGAATCCAATATTTTTGTTTATGTATGCATTATTGATTGGGATAGGTGTAGATTTGTTGGGATGGGGTCGATCCTTGCTCAAAGGTCGACTCATTTTGTGGTTCAAGTATAAATATGACTTTGAAACCCTAAGGGAAAAAAAAGATAAGACACTATAAACTCTAACTTTTATTAATTGATCAACAGTTGCGTTTACCTTCCTAAAGCTCTAATTTCAGATTCGTAGGTGTTGAAGGCAGGGCCCACCTTCAACTCTGATCATCTGTGTATATTGTTGTTTTTACTGCTGTAGGTAAAGTTACACTGTATATTTTGATATTGTATTTCATGGATGTATGCTAATGCTTTTTAATAACTTGTGATTTAGAAATGAAATTCATGCTTACATTAAACTAGTCGATGTCATTAAAATATGTGTGATGAGATTGATTGCATTCAGTTTGGTCTGTAGGTTCGATTTAGTAGAGTAGTGAGAGTTGGATTTGGATTTCAGATTTCTTTTATTGCCAGGAGTGATACTGATTATTGAATGGTTACAATTATTGTCTAGAATTCCTTTAGATCATAGAGTTTACAAGGTTGTGGAGTGTTTCAAAGGGTTGTATTGCTTTAAAGAATTTAAAAGAAGTTGTAGCATTTAATGAATTCACAGAGGTTTTAGAAGTATATAGAATTTGCAGATATTTTAGCTTATAGAGTTTATAGGGTTTTCAAAATAGCATTGCGAACTGGTTATATAGAGGATTGGAGTTATGTTTTGATTATTTCATGATCTTGAATGAAATTAAAAAGAAGAATCATAGTTCATTAATATTTAACAGTGTTGTTTCCTATGGTTTGAAGATAAGTCTCGTAGGATAGGCAAATGAGAGTGAAGTGTGTGTTGTCTGAATAGTTCCAATACATTTTTGTGAGCATAGAATGCAAGTAGAGTGTATCCATTGTTAGCAGAAAGACAAATTTAATTCTAGTAATTGTTTGTGAATGATAAGTGTTTGTATTAATTAGGGTTAAGAAGAGTCATCATGTTAGCATAAGATTCTTTATGGGTGATGAGTGTAGTCTTAGATGCAATGTTAAAAGGTATAAGACCACTGGGATTGAGCAAAAGTATTCATTTTGTAGGAAGGTTTGAAAGCAGGGTTTCCTTTAATGAACTATTTACTTGCTTGGTTGCTTGTTTTAAGGAATAGATCAACAACTAGCATAATTTGAGATTGTTGTAGATTTCATTGGATTTGACAATTTTGTAGACTGTAAAATAGGGCTCAGCAAGCTGATTCCCTTTCCTTAGGTTAGATTTAACAACTTTTGGTATTGATTATTCAATAGAGTAGTAGTCCATAGATGACATTATGTTCTTTGTCTATGAGCAAATCAAAATTACCCTAGGCATGAGCTTGAAACCACTTTTCCCTGTACATATGGTGTAGTGACTCAAAGTTTACGTGTCTTGGTTGACAATTAAATTAAAGGTAAATTAAGTAGCAATAATTTTACCCAACATTTTAGTGTCGTTGCCAGGGATTTGCTCCAAGGTAAGCTGGTATATTGCTCATTTTTGACAGCATTTTTAGGTGTGACTAGTTGTTGCAGATTGGAGGAGAAGGGGTGGTAAGACGAGAGGTAAGAACCTGCGCATCTGTTATAACAGGTTCCTTTAAACCCACCTGTAGCATAGGTGTGTGATTGTTTTGTTTTGTTACTTAGACAAAATCTAGCGATAGCAACAGTAGATAAATTTAGACATTTTTTTGATCAGTTTTGTTTTCTATTGATTTGTTCACTGTTTCCTTTTCGTATGATTAGCTTTTGTAGATTGGAGGAGAAGGGGTGGTAAGATGAGAGGTAAGAACCTGCGCATCTGTTATAACAGGTTCCTTCAAACCCATCTATGGCATAAGTATTTTGATTTATTTGATCAGAAGTCTTGTTATTTACAGTAATTGTTTGATGAGACCCAGAGATAGTAAGGGTAGATACATTAAAATTCATTCCGATCTTTTTAGAAATAAAACCCCACCCCTCACTAACCATAGGGATAGGAATACCGACAATGAGATAGAAAGCAACAACACTCAAAATTCAGTGGAATTAGGGACCATAACAGAGTGAAGTGAGGTTACACTCAATGAACAGTTACACTCAGTGGATATTCCCTAGACCCTACTAGCTTCACCAACAAGGGAGGATCCCAATTTGGTTGACATAGTGGACATAGAAAGAGTGAATTCCCTTATTAGAAATACTCAAAATTTGATGGTTTCTCAAGTGGAATCTACCACAAATTCACCTTTTCAATCTTGGCCTAGGCCAGAATGTTGGGATTTTATCCCATCCCCAAGAAGAGATAGGTTAGGTGTCAATTGGTTTAGGAATCCTCTTGTTATGAGTGATCAGGAAACCAAACACCATATGGAAGGGGAGGGAGAACACGAAGGACAAACTGAAACAACTTTTGGCTTCCCCATTTTGGATCTTGCACGAGATGTCAATATGAAAAATATCCCAGCATCTTCATTGCCTACCTTTTACGGGAAAAATACTGAAGATCCGGATACCTTTCTATTTGAATTTGGCATCCTATGTAGGAGTTATAATTATCTACATGATGCACAAAAGTTAAAACTATTTCCGGCCACCCTTAAATATTCTGCACTTAGATGGTTTATGGGTCTGGGGGAATCCACCATTTGAACTTGGAAAGAGATGAAGAGTTATTTCCTTAAAAAATACTGGGACTACTGTGGACCTAGAGACTCTCAAAACGATATATATAAAATGCAACAGCATGAAGAAGAAATTATTGAGGATTTTCTAGAACGCTTTAGCTTTGTATTACAGAAGTCTAAGTATAATACTCTACAAGAAGATGCAGTTAGAACTCTTTTTCTAAAATGAATTCTCGAGGAGTATGTGGAAATCATCAACCTCATGGCATCAGGTGATGTATCTCATAAATCCTTTGAGGAAATTACTGAACTATGTAGAAAATATTCGAGAAGTAGAGCCAAGGCTGGAAAAAGCACAAGGGAAGGTCCTTCCCGCATTCCTAGGACAGCAGGAACTGGTGGGATCACAAGAACTGAATTGGGGAACTTGTTGGAAAATTTCAAAACTGATATTTTAGGCACCTTGAGTTCCCAATTTGATGCATTGAAAACAAAAAAATGGCAAGAGGAAGAGGACATAGTAGCACTACACATATTCTGCCCTAAATGTAGAAAAAGACACCCTTTGAAAGAGTGTCCTCTTAATATTATTTCAATCTATGCTCTTTGTTCTGATAAACACCCTACTGACAATTGCCCTTCATTACCAGAATTGCAAGCTTTTTACAAGCTTAATAGTGAACCTATGGATCCATCATATGCATCAAAAAGGCCCTAGTAGCCTAGACCCCAAAACATGTACCCTGAACCTATTTTTCCAAATCCTGCATATTACTATCCCATGCAGCAATCTCAGCAGCCATGGAGTCCACAAATGTGGTAGAATTGTCCTTCTTAGCCTACTCAGACCCAACCATGGCAGCAAGGCTGGAGAGGACAGTCCTATGGAGGACCACAGGGACAGTCCTATGGAGGAACACAACCAACAACCCCATTACACACTCCTCCTCGTTACTTTCCAATGCCCCCAAATATACAATAGTTACTACCTGGTTTTACACCACCTGGACTTCCCCCTATACCCCCAGTTCCACAACAGTATTAAAATCCAAACCCTCCTTGACCCACGTTGTTGCCAGATCAACCTATCCCAAACCCTAATAACAGACCATCCCAGCCTCTTCATAATGCTGAAATACAAATGGCCCCAACTTATGTGATCCATACAGCTCCTATACAGGAAATACAGTTAAGGTCTGGGAAAAAATTAAATAAAACTCCTCCAGCAGTGATTATTCTCGAAGAGTTTGGAGAAGAAATGTCTGAAAAATAAATTCAAGAGGAAGAAGAAGTGTAGGTTGCCTTAGAAAACACTCAAGTGCTTGGAACTCAAAATTCCCAATCATCTGCTCATCCACAATTGAATAACAACCGCCCTTATCCAGAGAGGTTATTAATAGAGAAGCATGTGGTTCGTCCGCATTTTGATTTGGAAAATAAGTTGAAAAATGTTTGTATCAAGATTCCATTACTTCAGGACATTAGAGATGTTCCTATTTATTCAAAAATTGTAAGGGAATTATGATTAAAGAAACCTGGTCGAAAACAAAATGATCCACCCACAATACATGTTAAAGGCTAGCTGTCCAATTATATTTCAGACCATCTCTTACTTCCGAAATTTGCAAATCCTGGGAACCCAGTGGTGACCATTTGCATTAATGAGATTCCAATAGGAAACACTCTAGTTGACCTAGGGGCTGCGATTAATGTCATGTCTATGACCACCATGCAGAAACTTCAGTTGTATAATCTCCTCAGACCTACTCCTACCATTTTGGAGTTGGCTGATAGGAGCACAGTTAAACCTGTAGGAGCATTAGATGACATTACTGTCACTGTAGCTTCTTGGGAGTATCCAGTGGATTTCTTGGTACTCCAAACCAAACACTCGATGGGGGAACATCCTGTTATACTAGGCAGACCCTGGTTAGCAACTTCCAATGCCTTTATAGGTTGTAGAGAGGGTATTTTAACTATATCAATTGGCACTTCTCTACAGAACCTTATTATTTATCCACCAGTGCATCCTGTAATAGAAAACATGTTATGGTTAGAGAGTCCTTACGGAGA
The DNA here is from genome assembly GCA_001517045.1 of Pseudotsuga menziesii. Lineage (NCBI taxonomy): Eukaryota > Viridiplantae > Streptophyta > Pinopsida > Pinales > Pinaceae > Pseudotsuga > Pseudotsuga menziesii. Next base: position 122,380 of record LPNX010992808.1, read on the forward strand.
TGAGGATGTGGAACAACCCTTACTATCCATTAGTCAAACTAGGGGGCTAGAAGACTAGACTGAAAAATGATATCTTAGATCAATTTATCTCAGCCACTACTAGTATTGATTTTCCCCAATCCTTCTCTGACTTAGATCGTGTTTTCACAGAATATTTTCAAGAACAGTACTACCCTTCAACCATCTCATCATCAGTGGTTTTATTTATATATGAGAAAGTTGGAGCCTCAACCATACCAATGGAGATTAGTCCAAGAAGGTCTTTATTTATTAATGCAAATCTATCTCAAGACCAACAAAATAAGTTAGTTAAGTTACTCAAAGCACAGTCAGGGGCATTTGCTTGGATTTATATAGACATGAAAGGCATTCACCCTGACACATGCATCCATCATATTTACATGCAGGAAAACATTAGGCCGGTAAGGCAACCACAGAGGAGAATGAACCCTTCTCTTAAAGATATTGTGAAGGATGAGTTACAAAAATTGCTTGATGCAGATTTTATCTATCCTATTTCTGATAGTAAATGGGTATCTCCGTTGGTGATTGTCCCAAAGAAGGGAGGTAAGTGGAGAATATGTGTAGATTTCTTGGGAATTAAATAAAGAAACTCTCAGAGACTACTTCCCTCTTCCCTTCATAGATCAGGTCTTGGACACCTTGTCAGGAAAATATTTTTTTTCTTTTCTTGATGGATACAGTGGATATAACCAAATCAGGATAGCCCCAGAGGACCAGGGAAAAACTACTTTCACCTGCCCATGGGGAACATATGCTTACAAGGTGTTACCATTTGGGTTGTGTAACGCTCCTGCCACCTTCTAGAGGGCAGTGTTAGGTATTCTGGCTGACTTAGTCCATGATTGTGTGGAAATATATATGGATTATTTCACAGTGTATGGTAATGATTTCAAAGAAGCCTTAGATAACCTTGAGAAAGTTTTAATTAGGTTCCAAGAAACAAATATTGCTTTAAGTCATGAAAAGTGCAAAATGATGTTAACTGAGGGTGTTGTTTTAGGGAACCACATCTTAGCAGAAGGTATCAAGGTAGATCCAGCAAATATTGAAATCATTACTGGTTTATCTCCACCAACTACACAAAAAGAAGTTAGAAGTTTTCTAGGATATGCAGGTTACTATCGTAGGTTTATTGCCAATTTTACCAAGATAGCAGCTCCACTTTTTAAGTTATTAGCCAAAGACATTGGTTTTTGTTGGGATCAACACTGTCAGACATCCTTTGACACTTTAAAAACAGACTTGTCTTCAACACTAGTTCTGCGGGGGCCCAACTGGTCTTTTCCCTTTCATATACAAACTGATGCTTCAGACACTGCCCTAGGGGGAGTGCTCGAACAGAAAGAAAATCAATCTTATTATGCTATTTATTTAATCAGTAACAATTTAACACCAGCAGAACTAAATTATACAGTGACTAAAAAAGAATTTCTAGCAGTAGTTCATGCCATTATATTACTGGCTATGATGTATTTGTTCACATTGATCACTCTGCTATTAAATTTTTGATGAATAAACCTATAACTAGTGGCAGAATTACTAGATGGATTCTTTTGCTACAGGAGTTTAACATTACTATAGTTGACAAACCAGGGAAGGAAAATATGGTTGCAGATTTTCTCTCAAGATTGACTCATACTGATGATAATGTTCCTGGAGATGATACCTTTCCTGATGAACATTTATTTTCTATTTCTATTAAAACACCATGGTTTGCAGATATAGCCAATTATTTGGTCACAGGAAAAATACCTGCTCATCTCTCATCATATGAAAAACAAAGGATCATATAGCAAAGTGCCAATTATTCATGGGCAAGTAATGACCTCTTTCGAACTAGTCCAGATTTGACTATCAAGAGATGTGTAAGCGAGGATGATATGTATGATATCCTTCAAGCCTGTCATGATGGACCCTGTGGAGGGCATTTTTCAGACAAGAGGATAGCATACAAGGTGTTACATCAAGGGTATTACTGGTCCACACTTTTCAAAGATGCTGAAAAATATGTACAGGGTTGTGACAGTTGCCAATGAATGGGAAGACCCACTGCTGCTAATGAAATGCCTTTACAAGCCCAGGTATAGATTGAACCTTTTGAAAAATGGGGATTGGAATTTGTTGGACCAATCTCACCAATGTCACGAAGGAAGAGATATATATTAGTCTGTACTGACAATGTGACTAAATGGGTGGAGGCAAAAGCTCTATTAAGGGCTACTGAGAAATCAGTCATAGAGTTTATTTATGAAGAAATTTTCACTCGCTTTGGGATTCCTCACGAAATTGTAATCGAAAATGGAGCACAGTTTGTCTCTAAATCAATGAAAGCACTGACAGAGAAATATGGGATTAAACACTATAAATCCTCTCCTTACCATCCCCAAGAAAATGGTCAGGTGGAGTCAACAAATAAAGTGTTAGAAGCCATTTTAATTAAGACTGTGTAGATGCATCATAAGGACTTGGCAGATAGGTTACTAGAGGCGTTGTGGGCTTACAGAATTACCTGGATAAACACCATAGGGCATACCCCATATCAGCTTGTTTATGGGAAACAGGTTTTTCTCCCTATAGAATTTTAGGTGAAGACTTTTCATACTGCTGCACAATTGAGCCTGAATTTAGATGAAGCCCAGGAGCAGAGGTTGATGCAATTGAATGAGCTGTATGAAATTAGAGAATATGTTGTCCAAGGAACTGCCTTAATACAAAATCAGAGGACTAAATGGCATGACAAATTTTTGAAGAAGAAAACATTTGAAGAAGGTGATTTGGCTCTGTTGTTTGACTCACGGTTTAAACACTTCAAAGGTAAGCTTACCACTAGATGGATGGGACCATATGAAATTGTGACTATTTTTTATAATGGTTCTGTCAAGATAAGGACAATAGATGAAGAACAAGCTACATTTGTGGTGAATGGACACCGGTTAAAGGTATATCATAAACCTCTTTCTAAGAAAGAATTCATTCATAACATGAGTCAACAATCTGAACTAGAGCTGGTAGGTGAAGAAATGACTTCTTCATCCCCTAATTTCTCGTAGTGACATCCAATGAAATTGTTTCTTTGTATATATGTATAGGAGTATTTTTATCAATCGGTTCTTTTGAATGATGCAAGTACTCTCTTTGGGTAGGTTCAGGGTATTTTTTTTGTTAAAACAAAAACAAAGAGGGAAGTCTTTCTGTTACTGTTCCTACTTCAGCCCATTGATTCATTTTACAAAGAATTTTCAAGGACTGTGTTAATTTGAATTAAATTTCTGAGTTTCACTAGGTAACTGGAATGCTTGTGTCAAGTAAATAAAGTGTGTGCTGTTCAGTTTTTTAGACTTGTCCTCTTTATTCATACAAGTACCTATCCACCTAGCACTACCTCCATTAGTGATTTAAGTTTCAAAGGGGCTTTTACTTATGAACTCATGGGATACTAGTGCCATTTGACTTTGTTTCACATTGGATTGAATGAGGATATTATTTTTTAAGTAGTAATAGCTATGGACATTGATTTATTATCCAGACATGCACCATTATAGGAAAATTTTTCTAGGACTGAGCGGTCTGTTGATTATTATCTATTGGCTTCCATTATATTAAATACATATATATATACATTTTTTTGTCCAGCCACTTCATGACTTTCACTTTATACAGTTATAGGGGTTAGTTGTTCATTTGGACAAATATTTACAGGCATGTTTCAAGAACACTCTTCCAATTTTGATACCATCCCACTCCTAGATGGTTTTCAGAGCTGCTCCCCCACTCATCTATGCATAAGAAAATAATAAACTTTATCTTTAAGATGAAATTGGGACAAGGGCCTCTGATAGAAAAAGGTTGTAAGAGGTTAACCCGTCGGGATACTGAACAGGTCCGCCGGCAGTGGATACCAACCTGTGGTATAAACAGGCAAACCCATCAGGGTACTAAACAAGCCTGTTGGCAATGGGGCATTCTGCCTGGGGAAGAAGCTTCTTAGATATTACAGTTACCCCACCGGATTACTGAACAGGCTCGTTGGCAGTGGGTTCTGACTCTGATATCTCTTTTAAAAGCCTCATTTATACTTGTCTGTGTGAACAATGTACCTATGTAAATGTTAAAGAGAGGTCATGTGTGGGTTAAATGAAAATCTAAGGGAACTGTTTGTAATAGCTAGTTGATAATCATCTTCATATTCTCTAAGTTTTTGTTACCTGATCTTTGCTAGACGAAAAGGTTTATGCCTCGAGAGTGTACTGGTGTTTACTGATTCAATGGACATAGCTATGAACCCCATTATTTGTTTTTCTTTTCACCACTCAAACTATCTTGTGTGAAGCTGAGTCAGGTTGGCCAGTACACCATTGGATTCATTTAGTACTCCTCTTGTCTTGTGTTTTTAAGGCACATGTTCTAGTGGAAAAAGTTCTATATGAATAAAGAGAAAGAAGTATGTGCTCATGATTGAAGTTTTGAATACAAGAGTGAGATTGATAAGTCTATGGATTGTATTTAACTTTGTTTTTGTATTGCTAATAAAGATTGGTTTCATGACTTAGCTCTACTCTGTGTGGCCAGGTGAAGAAGCAACCATGGAATAAGGTAATTGTGCCATGAGCTTGTTGGGTAAAACAAATTTTCAAGCAGTTTTAATTGCCTTTTCAGCTCATACAAGTGGTATATTCTGGAGAAAGTCATTTGCTTCCATATTATTACTATGCTGGTAATAATTTTCACCTTTTCTAGCTTGAAAATACTTTTGTGTCCTAGACTAGCTGAGGTGCCGGATCAGGTGTTGGAATGAAATTGGGAAACTGATATATTAAGTGGTGAAGGTAATAAACGCTGGGATAATTTTTAATTGTTATAAACCAAGTGTTTCTGCTTTTAATATAAGTTCGATGAATTGCGGGATCTACCATAATAACCTTATAATCCATCTAGTCAATACACCACCTTTCCTTTGTAAATATTTTAATGACATTGACCTTGGCAACATTTCAATTTATATTATTAATTTGCCAATTTAATGTAATTTATGTCATTAATATACTCCATGGTTAAGTGGTTAAGTTTGACATTAGATGTCTCAAGATTATGAATTGATTGAACTGTGTCCATATCATCATAATATAATGCAACGTGGGCAGTACGTGCCTTAGTCTGCCATGATTTTCTTAGCACATCCCCCATTCTCATTGCCACCCTTTGCCATTATTTTTTTTTAATGGGATATTTCCGATTTTCATCTCCGCCAGCGGGAGGAGAATTGATGAAGTTTTTTTAATTGCCTTCGAATTAATTGTGTGCTCACCGTGTTAATTTGCTCTCCCATCTTCCTGGAATCCATGATGCTCAATCGCCATGAACCCACTGAGTGTGAGCAGTTATTGGCCATGCGTGAGTTTTCAGCCTGCAAGGAGTTGTTTATTAGAGCCGGGTGGCATCACTTCCTAACCAATTTACAAGGGCATGATGATGTCATCTCCCTGCAATTCGCCTTAGGGTTTGATGGACACATAGCTAAGGTCGGGTCACTGGAATTTCGAGTTATGGAGGAGTCAATTGCGCAGGGTACAGGGATACCACGCACAGGGGATCGCTGGTTTAAGAATTTCTGGCGGCCACACAAAGACTACGACTGTGTCTTTAAACCCAAATTTTTGGCTGTGAAAGGTGAAAAAGGATTCTCAAAGCTTTGGGTTAGAGAATAATTTCTCAATTCTTTAGTGATCATCACCAAGCTCATTACATGTGAGGGTCGATTCTCTACCTTCAAAGCTTGTCACTTTCGCCTGCTTGCTCACTTTGAATTCGGTAAGCTCCTTAACTTTCCATTTTATTTTTGGAAAATTTTGGGTAAGATGTCCTCATAGGTTAGGAAAAATATAGAGAATGCTACTCATTGCCTGTATCATCATGGGCTTATCAAGATGCTTATTTTAGCTGAGATGAAGAAGAAAGATCAAGGATGGGAACAATTTATATATGAATTGTCCAATTCTCATCTCAAATCACCCCTGGGTAATGATCCATGTAGACCTTTTATCCCTGATCTTGTTGACAAAGCATCCTCTGTCAATGCTTCTGAACATCAAACCAGTCATATTCAGGAACTAGCAGTTGAGAGCTGTAAGAAGGCTAGACCATCCCTTATCAATAAGTCTCGGGGGGTCAAAAGGGCAGCATGTAAACTCTCAGTCTGGGGGGGAGGAAGGTCAGTTTGATGGTGGACATTTTCTTGCTTCCTCAACCCATAGGTCTATCCATAGTATGGCTATTCAAGAGAAGAAGAGGGAGTCCAAAGGTAAGGCACGTGTACATGTCCAGCTGTCCTCATCCACTTCTTCATCTGCTCATGAGAATTCTGATTCACAAGGCTCCCATCATCATTCCTCCATACCGAGTCCTGTAAATGACCCTTCATTGCCAGCATCACCTTCAAAATATGGTCAGAAGTCTGCCAAGTCTCACCGATCATATGTTTCAGCTCAGGGAGTTGAGTACTTTCGACAAAGAAATTTTAAGTTGACTAAAAAATTGCAGGAGTATGTTAGACTGGACCTATTTATCAAACAGGAAAATGCATTTTTGAAAGCTAGGGTAGCATCTTTGCAAACCTTAGTTGATGACATTATTGGGTCTAATCATAGTCTCAGGAAGCAGTTACAAAAAAGGACAAATAGTTTGAAAAATTGATTAGTGTACAACATCAAACAACTCCATCTCCTCCTCAAGTACAAGTCCTGTTTAATACTTCAGCTTCGGTTTCTGGAATTTAACCCAAAAATTGGTCATCTATTTTGAGTTTCAATTTTGTATGTCTAAAACTTTCTTGCATTGGGACATGCAAGGTCTTCAGTCTCGGGGAGATGATGGCCTCCTATTTTTGCTTTTTCAGCACCTTATTTCTATTTCAAAGTTCCATGAAATCAAGTAATATTCAACTTTATCTAGTTGTGTTTTGTGCTTGAATATGCCTTTTCAAGAGCAACATTGCAAGGTGCTCTAGCAGGTGAATTTTTGATATTTTTCATTGTTTATTTATTATTTTTTTTGGTTTTAATTTATACAATAAAACTTTAGTTTTTATTTAAAGATTGGTCAATTGACAAGTCTTTATTTTTCATGCAGTGGTCCTTTTTTGTTGTTCGACCCAACGCTTGACCCAACGCTTAAAGAATATATGTTGACTGAAGCAGGAATTTGGGGGATTTTGTTGCCAGAGAAGATGTCTCGCTTGGTTTCAAGTTGTTTCCAGGATGCATGTGAAGTTATCCGGCGCTGTTTTGTAGCTGTCATTTGCTCAAGAAATCGTTGCCCTCAATATTCAACAATGTATGGATTCCAGGAAATCCGAATCCAATATTTTTGTTTATGTATGCATTATTGATCAGGATAGGTGTAGATTTGTTGGGATGGGGTCAATCCTTGCTCAAAGGTCGACTCATTTTGTGGTTCAAGTATAAATATGACTTTGAAACCCTAAGGGAAAAAAAGGAGAAGACACTGTAAACTCTAACTTTTATTAATTGATCAACACTTGCGTTTACCTTCTTAAAGCTCTAATTTCAGATTCGTAGCTGTTGAAGGCAGGGCCCACCTTCAACTCTGATCATCTGTGTATATCGTTGTTTTTACTACTGTAGGTAAAGTTACACTGTATATTTTGATATTGTCCTTCATGGATGTATGCTAATGGTTTTTAATAACTTGTGATTTAGAAATGAAATTCATGCTTACATTAAACTAGTCGATGTCATTAAAATATGTGCGATGAGCTTGATTACATTCAGTTTGGTCTGTAGGTTCGATTTAGTAGAGTAGTGAGAGTTGGATTTGGATTTCAGATTTCTTTTACTTCCAGGAGTGATACTGATTATTGAATGGTTACAATTCTTGTCTAGAATTATTTTAGATCATAGAGTTTACAAGGCTGTGGAGTGTTTCAAAGGGTTGTATTGCTTTAAAGAATTTAAAAGAACTTGTAGCATTTAATGAATTCATAGAGGTTTTAGAAGTATATAGAATTTGCAGAGATTTTAGCTTATAGAGTTTATAGGGTTTTCAAAATAGCATTGTGAACTGGTTATATAGAGGATTGGAGTTATGTTTTGATTATTTCATGATCTTGAATGAAATTAAAAATAAGAATCACAGTTCATTAATATTTAACAGCGTTGTTTCCTATGGTTTGAAGATAAGTCTCATAGGATAGGCAAATGAAAGTGAAGTGTGTGTTGTATGAACAGTTCCAATACATTTTTGTGAGCATAGAATGCAAGTAGAGTGTATCCATTGTTAGCAGAAAGACAAATTTAATTCTAGTAATTGTTTGTGAATGATAAGTGTTTGTATTAATTAGGGTTAAGAAGAGTCATCATGTTAGCATAAGATTCTTTATGGGTGATGAGTGTAGTCTTAGATGCAATGTTAAAAAGGTATAAGACCACTGGGATTGAGCAAAAGTATTCATTTTGTAGGAAGGTTTGAAAGCAAGGTTTCCTTTAATGAACTATTTACTTTCTTGGTTGCTTGTTTTAAGGAATAGATCAATAACTAGCATAATTTGAGATTGCTATAGATTTCATTGGATTTGACAATTTTGTAGACTGTAAAACAGGGCTCAACAAGCTGATTCCCTTTCCTTAGGTTAGATTTAACAACTTTTGGTATTGATTATTCAATAGAGTAGTAGTCCATAGACGACATTATGTTCTTTGTCTGTCAGCAAATCAAGATTACCCTAGGCATGATGTTGAAACCACTTTTCCCTACACATATGGTGTAGTGACTCAAAGTTTACGTGTCCTAGTTGACAATTAAATTAAAGGTAAATTAAGTAGCAATAATTTTACCCACACTGTTTCAATTGAATAGTGTGACCCTACAAAATATTACATTTAACATTTAAAATATTTGTTCTTAAATACTTAGATACATAAAATTGTCACCATATTTTAGAACACTTTGTCCTCAAAGCAAGGTTAAAGATGAGTATTGTTGATGAAACTGTTATGTCTCTCATGATGCATCTTCATCTGGACAATTTTTCCAGCTAATGAGATATTCATTGAGTGTATGATAATGAAGTATTCTTTCTCGGATTGCAATGGTCACATCTGGTTCCAAAATGAACCTTGCTTCATCATCTAACATAGGAAGAATTGTTTGCACCGTTTGATGTTGTCCCAACATTTTTTTGAGACATGATACATGGAAGACATTGTGGATATGAATTTTACCAGGTAAGTGCAATTCATACGCAACTTGACTAATCTTCTTGGTGATCCGGTATGGTCCATAAGATTTTGGGGCCAACTTGTTTTTTCCTCCTTTTGTAAGAGATATATGTTTATAGGGTTGGAATCTTATGAACATCTAGTCTCCTATTTAAACTCTCTCTATGTTATGCGTTGATTCGCTTGTTGTCTCATATGGTTTTATGTTGTGACTAGGTTATCCTTGAGTAATTCAATAGTTTTTTAGTTTTCTCTAGTTTGTTCCTTATTTCTTGAACATTAGTGACACTTAGAAACAAATCCTTCCAATTGGGAGGTTCATACCCATATAAGTATTGGAAGGGGGTCATTTTTGCGGAGGCATGGTATGTTGAATTATAGCACCATTCAACTAGATTACCAACATTTCCTCCCAATGAATTAATTATGTGTGTATCATGAATTTTCTCCCAAGGAGGTATTGTCGCCACTTTTCTAATGCCTGCATAATGACCAACATTTCCTTATTGTATGTAGACTTCAATTGTTCTTGCTTATTCAATTTTATTCTCTCAAAGGCTATCGGGGGTTCATCTTGCATTAGTACCACTCCCAAACCATAACCTGAAGCATCACATTCTATTACAAATGGTTTGGAGAAGTTTGGGGTAACTAGTACATGTGTGGAGGACATAATTCTTTTCAAAGCTTCAAAACACTTATCATCTTCTTCACTCCAGTGGAATGAATTATTTTTTAGAAGGTTGTATAAATGCATGGTTATGCGCACATATATTTGGATGAATCTTCTATAGTATCTGGTTAGCCCGAGGAATCCCATTAACTTGCAGATGTTAAAGGGTTTGGGCCACTCTGTGATTTATTTGTTTTTTTCTAGATCTACCTTGACTCCTTCTTTAGATATTACATGACAAAGATAGTTCACTTCTTCCTTACTGAACGTGAATTTGGAAATCTTGGTGTATAATTGATTTTATTTTAAAATTGAGAGTATTTGTGCCATATGTATGAGATGGTCCTTCCATGTCTTACTATATATGAGGACGCCATCGAATAAAACTAGTACAAATTTCCTTACGAATGGCTAAAATAAGTTATTCATGGTTTCCTGAAATATTGTTGGAGAGTTAGTTAACCTGAAAGGCATTACCTTAACATCATAATGTCCTTCATGGGTCTAGAAAGTTGTGTTAGCACTTGTGCTAAATTTTGAAGATTTCTACCTAAGGCATATGCACCAATCCCCTTTCAAAGGTCTGGACTGATGAAAAATTAGCGGTAGGGTCAAAAACATTTCATATCTTATGAACTAGAGGTATGCATGGAAGGGTTTGAAGTGCTTCAAGGATTATTCATAAGCCTGACTGTCAAAACAATCCAAAAAATCCATCAGCGCAACCTTGGAAATATGCCCAAGTGAGAAAAATCTTATCAAGGTTAAAAGAGGACCAAAATGGATGGACCTGATGCATCATAGATAAGATCAAGGTGCCAAAAATCATTTCCACCCAAGGAAAATAGGGAACAAAAGTCCAGAAGAGGTAAAAAATTGGTTATGAAAGATGGAATTCCAACTTCCACCTTCCACGATCTGTGATTTGACGGCCCAGGATGCTTCTGCCCAAGATCAATATTCCAATAGATGGTGGATATCAGAAATCGGAAAAGATAAGAAGTTGAAAGTTCGAAAGGTTCAAATATTGATTTCTTCCTTCCGCGATCCAGGATCTGACGACTCAGAGATATTTCTCCCAAATCAATAGTGTGTAAAGAAGCAGCAAGGCGAAGATTGGGAAGCAGAAATATAAAAGAGAATTTGGTTGTAAAAGTTGAATTTCTATCTTCAATGATCCGCTAGATCGACTGTCCAGAAGGCTTTCACCCAGATCAATAGTCTGGATAAGAGTAGAGGGGAGGAGACTGGATGTTGAGAAACTTATGAATTTAATCATGTAAAGTTGAATTTCCACCTTCCATGATCCACCAGATCGATGGTCCAGAAGGATTCTTCCCAGATCAATGACGCATAAATAAGGGCAGAATCTAGAAGCCGAAAACTGGAAGATCAAAATCAAACTTTGCAGGAAGTTCAAACCCCAATTTATGCCTCCCACAATTTTCCAGGTCTATGGCTCAGATCGTTTCCACCTAAGATCAACATCTCAAAAAGAAGAGAAAGGGAAGAAATAAAAAAAATGGAGATGCAAAGAATTTAGTTGTGAAAATTTGAAGTTTTGATTTACGTGATTTACTGTATCCAATGGTTAGGAAGATTCCCACGTGGATTAATGGTGCGGAAAGGCATAGAGGGGCAGATATCGAAAGTGGGAAAACTTAAAATACTTTGGTAATAAGAGTTGAAGTTCTAGGTTCCACTTTTTTCCTGATCAAACGGTCCAAAGAGCTCACACCCAAATCATGTTGATGTATATGTAACTTCAGAATGTATTCTTCTATGTATCTTATGTATTGTAACCCGATGTTTATTCCGGGATGTCTCTATTATGTATTTGAGTCATGTGGTCATGCCCTGATGTTCCGATTGGGAGGATTAATAATGTAATCAAGTCATATCAAGTCATTAGGTAAGTCCCCACAGTTTCGGGGCACTTGATTTATTATACACTAATTAAGGTGTAGGCTCGAGTAGTAATTATTAGGTTGAGCCTATCTGTGAAAAGGCAATTCAAGTGAACGGATGAATATAAATAGAGAGTGAGAGTCTCTGTTATCACTCCAGGAAACTACCTAGGGTTATAAGCTAGGTATGCCTTGTAACTTAAGAAATTATTTTTTTGTGTTTTTGTAAAGGTGGATCAATGGGACAACTCAATCCGAGTATGGCATTCAGACATTCAGAATGGTAAACAAATAAAACAGTGCTCTCAAGAGTTGATTAATCAGAAGATAACTTTAAATATGGATGAAGAAAAGAATGTAACTAAACCAGTATAGAGTAGGGTTCAAGAGACATCCAAGAAACTAATATCAGGCTATGAGCTAAACAATGGAAAAGCAACCATTCAAAGCTAGACAACACAGATAATAGTGAAAAGGAATATGGAAAGCTGACATCAAAACTGAAAGAAACCTGTGATCTGTATTAGCATAAAGAAGACTGAGTACAATAGCAGATTACTCTATCCAAAATCGAACCTCTAGCTCAGTCTCAGTACTTAGGCTTTATAGCCTTTACAAAATAGTCTACAGATCCTAAAAACATGGATCTGTTGAGTTAACTAAAACACTAACTGGACAGTAAATGCAAAAAGATAGGGACTGATCCCTAAAATCAAGGAAATGACAATGAGTTGGTCTTCTTTCTAGTGCTCGATGGTTGATGAAGTGAAGTTAGCCTCCCAAGGCTTGGTGGCTTTGATTAGGTACGTGCAGACTCGACCTAACTGATGTGGCAGTCGATCCCAGAACTGTTGCCTTAAAAAGATGCTAAAATATAGCAACCAACCCACTTTGAATTTCATTTTTCACAAACCTCTTGTAGATAATGGTAGCATAATTCATAACTTGCTTATTCTGCTCGGCCTCCCGCCATTCCAACTAGAAAATCCGCGATCTGGGCAAAAACTTAAGCGATCTGTGAAAACAGGCTTTCGGCAGCTAATCCTTCTGCCAGTTTCACGCGTTAGCTACCGAAAGTCAGCCTTTTCGGCAGCTAATGAGCTCTTGGAGGCTCGCCTAAGCTGTCGAAACCTGTAGAATTCCTAAAAAAACTGCCTTTGGAAAAAATCAATTTTCTCAGCCATCCGATGTCCATTTTGCATGTTCAAATAGTCGATTTTGATCTACAGATCATAAGCTATCTACTGGTGCTTTCAGATTTGAATTTAGGGCTTAGGAAGGCCTTCAAAATTTCCCCACAAAATCACGTGATTTCAGCAAAAAATTCCTCCAATCCTTTGTTACAGGTCTGTGTTATTAATATTTAACCGAGCTCCTCTCATTGGAAGCAGAAGGTTAGCTACTTTCTCAGTTGATTAAAGATATCCTTCATTTCAAGTCTCAGTTATTAGCAAAGGCATATTGCAACAGACACATGGCATAGCAACTGGAGTTTTAACCCGAGATTGTAGGAATGAGGCATTTTAGTCGAACTGATTTCGTGGCTGAAATTTAGGAATCAAATCATGAACGTTTAACCATAGACTTGAGTTATTAGATGTGACAGAGAACAGTATGAGATCATAGGCATAGATGTTTTAGAAACTGAGACTTGTAATGATACTCACAGCTCCAAGACTGACAGATGACTTCTTCCAGCTAAAAATCAGGGATACTAACAGACCATTCTTTAAGCACTCGGCTAGGATTTGAAATGGGAAGAAGTTTTTTCAACATACCAAGCATTCGAGCAAACTCCAGCTTATGAGAGAGACTCAGCCAGTCATGACATAAGAAAATATTCTGTGGCAGACAATAGAGGAACCTCTTGCCGAAATCACGGAGTTTAAATTAAATGTTGACTCCCCCTTTCTCTCTGAATCCTGCTCTGATGAAAATCACCTGTGAACTGATGCTCTGCTCTGATGAAAACCACCTGGCTGAAACAAGAACTTCAACTGCGCGAAAACATGAAAACACTTTGGGACCTTGGCTTTGTTTGGAATGTTTGAGAAATTAGATGCCAATTCAAATGATCCCAGCAAGAGACCATGCTCCATTATGATGTTATCCATCTTGTACGTGATCCTCAGAATGTCATCATGTGAATTGTATTCGGTTATGAGGTCGATCTCGTGAAAGTGAGTGTCATTTGTACGATCTGAAGAGAACTGACCATCATACCTCATGTTGTTCATTTTCGGCAGCTAAATTAATTTTGACAGACCGTCTTAGCTGCCGAAATAGGCCTGTTTCGGCAGCTAACTAAACTTCCACGGACTTAGTTAAATCCGAAAGCTGAAAATTTTGATTTTGAAGGCCAAGACTCATAGAAATAAAATTTTTTTACCCATTCTATCATCCAAAATGACGGTGGTCAATTTGGGAGATAACAATCTCTATATTTATCACTTGTGAAATACATCACTTGCTCTCCCAAGTGTGGCACACTACTGGAGAAGGAAATTTTGGGACTAGACAGAAGACAGAAGACTACTGCTGTTTTGGGAGATCTCTTACTATTTTGGTGTTGATTCTATCTTAGAGGAAGTTGCGGGGTTTTCTCCTCTATGGTTTCCCCGAGGAAAACTCTTTGTGTCTCTTATCTCTTGTGATGTGCTTGTGTTTTATTGATGTGCTTGTTATTCTCTTAGTGAAAAGATCCTAAGATCATAATGCTAGCTTAAATGTGATGAAAAACTAACATGGTATCAGAGCTAACCTGAGAAGAAGACATTGTGAAGCTATAGGAACTAGGGCTTCCTATTTTGTGGATCTTCCTCCACATATTTTCAGCAAAAGTATGCTAAGATGACTCCCCATTGAAGGGCGCATCTTTTTGTCGAAGCGAAATTTGATTTCGAGCATTTTCAGTCTTCGATGCGAAAATTAGGGATTTCTACAGAAGATGAATTTTTGAGTGAGACCAGCATTGGGTTATTCTCCTCATTAAAACCTAAGTTTAGAGACCTGGATCAAGAAATTTGGTTGGGTAAAACTCCAGGAAATTCAAACCCTAGTTTGACCCTGAGCTAGGAGAAACCCTAAATACTAAAACTGCTAAGTGTTGGTACAGTTGCTATATTCTAATATTGGAAAACTATCAGAAGCAAAAAATTGCAGAGACCGAATATAAAATCCTAATGAAGCCTATGTCCAAAAATCAGACTCCGATTTGATGTACTCTAGGAGATATAATCTCTCCAAGTTAGGGTTCCAGCCTCTTCCAGAATTCATCCCTAAACAGGACATCTGTGGAGATCTACAATATCTTGAGCTACAGAGGTCCAAATGGAATTCATGAAAATTTTACAGAAAGGGAACAAAATTTATGTTTGGTTTTCTGAATATCAGACTCAGAAGATGAACCAGTGACATGTGGTATGCCGTACAACTTTGATGTTCTGAACAGTCCTGTAACAGGTCACTTTGGGAAAAGGATCATAAATCCCTAATGGTGAAACCAATTCTGATGAAACATGTGGTGTTGGATCAGGAACATGCGAGGTTACCTCAGTGCAAAATTTCATACATAGAGGATCAGTAATTTCGGAGATATCATAGAACCAGTAACATGAATTTCTGCAGAAGAAATCAGTAATTTAGGGCTTCCTGTTTCGGGAGCTTCCCTCCACTGTTTTCAGAAAAGGAGTACATTGGACAGCTCCATTTGAAGAGATCTATCTGTTTGTCCAATCAGATCTAAAATTTTCCAAGTTTTGAAAATTAGGGTTTCTGTGATAAACCCTAGATCAACGAACTCCGGGACAAGGACGGACACCTCAAATCGGTAAGATCTAATCTTTTGTATTTCCATTTGAGGTTCTCATTTCAATATGATCTATCACAATAGCTTGATGATAAGCTTGGTGAAGTTGACAACTTCCAAGAATAGAAGTATTTGATCTCTCTGAAGAAACTGGATTGGACACCTACATGAGTATAGAGGTTCCAGTTTCAGAGGGAGACGAGGCCAAAGAAGACATCATGCTCATGCTGCAAAGGATGATGAACCATCCAGAAAGAGATCCAGATATGAAAGTGAAGATTCTTCAAGTGAGGATGAATATGTTCTGATATCATCTCTCACAGGTAACATTACTCATGGAAGTGATGATTGACTTATATACAGTGGAGCTTCCAAACATATGACGGGACTCAAGGAATCCTTTGTAAGACTGTCAGAACATGAATCACCTCACAAGGTGAAACTAGGAGATGACTACCAATATCCAATAAAAGGTAGTGGGGAATCTTCATACAAGATAGACTCTGGTAAGTCTCTAACAATGAAAGAAGTATTGTTTGTTCTAGGACTTAAGAAGAATCTTCTATCCATTTCAGCCTTGGATGCAAAAGGAATGTGGGTTGCATTCATCGATGGTCAAGTCATCATGTGGCAAAAAGGAAAGAAAATTGATGATGCGGTAGTGATTGGAGAACAAGAAGGAGGTTTGTACAAATTGAAGGGCCATCCAGAACAAGCCTTGATCCATGACATAGTAGATCCAAATGAGCTTTGGCATAGAAGGCTTGCACATGTGCATTATAGAGCACTACCTATTGCAAGCAAAGCTATTTGAAGGGAAGAACAAAAATCAGAATATGACCTAAAGAAACTAGTTGAAGAATGTGAAGATCCAGAATGCAGAGACCATGCAGTCATAAGAGTCTCTCAAATCAAAGAACAACTTGAAGCGGTAAAAGAAGAAGTGAAGAATGCAGAAGTGGTGGTGGCCACCTTGAATGGCCTCCTAGGATCATGGAATTCATTCATTCAATGAATGTGTTGTTAGAATAATCAACCCATAGTTTACCCATTTAGACATTAATTCATATATTTTTGTCTTATTTGCCTAGTTCATATGTCCCACCTTGTGCAAGTTGCTAATTGCCTATCCATAGAGGTCAAACTTTCCATATCTAACTCATGTAGCACTTGGGAAAGCCTTAGGAATCAAATCTTCTTTATTCCTGGCCTCCTAGGTGCCTATCTACTTTTTCTGCTTTATTGCCTGCTTTTTCAGTGTTTTAAGGCACATAGGAAAGCAAGACTAGGTGAGGTGAACTAGTTTTTTGTCCTCTTCATCCTCCACTCTTTTCTCCATGAAAAAGCATGTATGAGCTGCCATTCCACTACTCTTTAGCTTGCCCATGCGCCCTTGCTAATTTGTGAGCTCCATGACAGATTTGGGATCATCTTTTTACACATGTGGGGGATTTGCCTATTTTGAGTAAGCCTGCTTTATGCTAGTTTTGGATGCCTCCTTATGCATTCAACCTCTGGATGTATTCTATATATTTAGAAACCTATGTTATTACAGGGTTGGCTATTGTACACTTAGTTAATATAATTTTGTGTTACAGCTCCATATTCAATCTCCATTGTTAGCAATTTTGCATGATTAATTGATAATTGTTGTGGGTAAAATTAATCTACTACTGGCCTGAATTTCTACATGGTATCAGAGCCATTGTTGGTTGTTACTCTCCTTCAAAAATTGTTTTGCAGGTTTGACATCAAGACTGGGAGCCTTCTACTGACAGCCGGGACAGATTTTCTAAAGCTATGGATTCACAGAAAACTATCTTGACTCCCTTCAACTATTTTGAATGGAAAGCAGAGATGGAGATATTGTTGAGAGCGAAAGGCCTCTATAGGGTGACTATGGCTACAGAAGCAGAGCCCAATGCTGCTGCAGAGAAGGTCAAATGGCACAATCAGAGAGATGAGGCCTATGGCCTCCTATGTCTCAGTATTTCCTGAGACCTCCTTTTCCATCTCGATGGATTAACTTCACCGGATCAAGTATGGGAGAAGATTTTTTATCTTTTTGGAAAGAAAGATGAGATGAGGGGACATCAGATCGAAAATGAGCTGATTTCTCTGAGTCCCAGTAGCTTTGAATCCCTGCAGCTATATTTCTCCAAGTTCAAAGCACTAGTTTTGTAGCTGAAGCAGTGTGGTATCGAAAAGAAAGATGATCAGCTCATATTGGCCATCCTCTCGAAGCTAGGACCTAACTACTCAGTCTTTGTTTCGACCTTCTATGCCACAAAACTCACAGCTCGAACCTAGAAGATGCCTAGCCTTGCAGATTTCATGGAATCTCTCACACAAGAACAAGACAAGCTGGTGATGATGGGCACCATCAAACCATCCAAAGATCAAGCTTTGATTTCTAGAGATTCGAGGGTGGATTCAAAAAGCAAAAAGAAAGCTAAAAATCCACCTGAGAAAAGAAGAGACAAGAAGCAGTCTCCAGAGGATCAACAAGGTCCCAAGAAAAATACCCAGAAGAAGAAAAACAAAGGTGAAATGAACAAGTGCTCATACTATTCGAAGGGCAATCACACTGAAAGATGTTGTATGAAAAAGAAGATAGACATGCTGACCAATCTCCTGGAGAAGAATGGCATCTCCCTTCCAGAAAGCTCAAAGAAGAGAGAAGGAGGATCAAGTTCCGATGATAGAGAGAGAGTTCATGCTCTAGTTGCTAGCACATCAAGCTCACCCAGTTTTATCATAGATTCTGGAGCTTCAAGACACATGGTTTCGACTAAGGAGGCCTTCTCCTCACTGGATATGTCGAAAGGACCATCTATTGTACTGGGAGATGACTCTCTCACTGAAAGTAAAGGCAAAGGAAGGATAGATCTTGATCATGGTAAGTTCAGCAATGTGCTATATGTCCCTAGTCTTGCCTCCAACCTCCTGTCAGTGTACCAGATGACCCACACTGGGTCTCCTAAGAAGGTCATATTCTCCCCCGATGAAATTGAAATCACAGATATTTCAACTGGTAGAGTCATTGCAAAAGGAGTTACGAATCATGCTCAAAAGGTATACATGTTTTCACACTTCCTACCTTACTCAAACCCCTCTACTCTTCTCATTCATGCTAATGAAGCCAGCAAGCTGTGGCATGAAAGATTTGGCCATCTAAATTACAAGTATCTGTCTGATCTTAGTGAGAAAGAAATGGTCATAGGGCTGCCCAAGATAAAATTTTCCAAAGGAGTCTGCCAAGGCTGTATCCTAGGAAAACACCTAGAGCATAAGTTTGAGAAAGATAGTCATGAGAGAACTTCTGTACCCCTCGAATTGATTCACAGTGATGTTTCTGGCCCATTCCCTCATATGTCCATGAGTCAGGCCAAATATGCATTGACCTTTATTGATGATTTTTCCAGGTATTGTTGGGTTCACTTCATGAAACACAAGTCTGAAGTTTTTGGCCTATTTAAAGTCTTTAAGGCTTTGGTTGAAAACCAGTGTGGAAGGAAACTCAAGGTCCTCAGATCTAATAATGGTGGTGAGTACGTCAAGTCTGATTTTATTAACTATTGTGTAGATGCAGGTATTCAGATGCAGCATTCTATCCCCTACACACCACAACAAAATGGTGTTGCTGAGAGGAAGAACAGATCACTGAAGGAGATGGCAACATGCATGATGGAGGCCAAAACTTTGCCACCAAAGTACTGGGCCAAAGCTATCAACTATGCAGCCTATATTCAGAATAGGGTGCCTCACAAACAGCTTGATGGCATGACTCCCTTCGAAGCATGGAGTGGGCACAAGCCAGATGTGACCCATTTCAGGATTTTTGGCTCAAAGGCTTGGGCTAGAATCCCGACAGAGAAGAGGAAGGATTTGCAGCCCAAAAGACAAGAGTGTCTTTTTGTTGGATACTCTGAAGATTCAAAAGGGTACAAGTTGATAAACTTGAGCACAAACAAATCCTTCATTGAAAGGTGTGTTTATTTTGAAGAAGAACCCCTTGCAGAAGTGGAAGTTGGTGAAGCCTCTTCACCACCTGAACCTCAAGAAGTAAGTAAAGAGTTTGTTGAACATGCTGATTCTGATTTTTCTAATGGATATGAGTTTATTGCAGACCCAAACATCCCCACAAGGTCTAAATGGGCAGCCACGACACTACATGCAGCAGGAGAGCTACCAGGGGATCCCAATGACCCAAGGAGGACTAGATCTCAATTTGAGAGTGGTATGTGCATGAAGGATCCTATGTTTGCTGAAAAATGATATTTGATGGTGGAGTCTGATCCTAAAACATATGAAGAAGCAGCAAGAGATCCAAGATGGCAAGCTTCCATGAAGGAGGAGTTCAGCTCACTCCAGAAGAGCAACACATGGGAGCTAGTGGATCTTCCTCCTGGAAGAAAGTTAGTCCAGTGTAAGTGGGTCTATAAGACCAAGTTTGCTGCTGATGGTTCACCACTGAAGTAAAGGCTATATTGGTAGCTAAAGGATACTCACAGGTTCATGGCATCGATTACAATGAGACCTTTTCCCCAGTGGCAAAAATGGATTCCATCAGGCTAGCTCTAGCCATTGCAGCCTCAAGGAAATGGGAGGTACATCACATGGATGTAAAATGTGCCTTCCTGAATGGAGATCTCACTGAGGAGATATATATGCAGCAGCCTCAAGGTTTTTCTACTAACCCTTCTCTTGTGTGCAAGTTGAGAAAGTCATTGTATGGGCTAAAGCAAGCCCCCAGGGCTTGGTATGCCAAGATAGATAGCTTCTTGCTATCTCTGAATTTTGTTCGGTGAAAATCAGATCCAAATGTCTATTTGAAGTCTATTAATGGTTCATTAATGATCATTGTGTTATATGTTTATGACCTCCTCATTACGGGAAGCTCACAGGCTGAGATTGCTTCCTTAAAAGGAGCTATGAACCAAGCCTTCTCGATGACAGATTTGGGGCTCTTAAGTCAATTTCTGGGGCTTGAGATTGCTCAAACCAAAGCTGGAATAAAGGTGCACCAATCCAATTATGCCTTGGATTTGCTGATCAAATTCAGAATGCAAGACTGCAAAGCAAGCAAAACTCCTTTCCTTTAAGGAGTGAAGCTGGAGGAAGATGATTCTCCACTGATGGTAAACAATACACTGTATAGACAATTGATTGGATGTTTATTGTATTTGACACATACTCGACCTGATATTTTTTATGCAGTAAGTGTGGCTTCTATATTCATGGATCAGCCTCATGAGATCCATTGGAAAGCAGCCAAAAGGATCCTTAACTTTGTTCAGGGAACAAGGACACATGGGATCTTCTATAAGGAAAAATCTGATCTTGATTTGATTGGATTTACTGACAGTGATTGGGCAGGTGATAGCACAGACAGAAAGTCCACTCCAGGTTATGTGTTCATGCTTGCAGAAGGTCCAATCAGCTGGTCAAGAAAGAAACAGAGTGCCATTGCACTCTCATCTACAGAAGCTGAGTACAGAGGAGTTGTTAATGCATCAACTCAGTGTTTATGGTTGCAGGGTTTACTTGGAGAGTGTGGTTTCGAACCTGAGTACTCAACTACCATCTACTGTGATAACCAGAGTACCATTCAAATCTGCAAAGATCCAGTTCAGAAGTAGAGAACTAGACACATTGAGATTCACATGCACTACATCAGAGAGCTTGTGCATGATGGCACCATTCACCTACTCTTCTGTTCATTTTCAGAACAAGTAGCTGATATCTTCACCAAAGAATTTTATGAGAAGACCTTCAGCAATCTCAAATCACTGCTGGGGGTTGCTGATCATGCTGTAAAGGCATGAGTGGAGACAAGATTCTACAATTTTGTTTTACAGTCCATATTTAAGGGAGGATTTTCCCAAGTTGGTTTTGCCTCTTTCCTTGTTTATTTGGACATGCAGTATGTAAAGGGTGACTAAGCCTTGTTGCTAGGCCCTATATTTTTTATTTATTACTCATAAATTTAGGCTTAAGGGGGGGTGTTAGAATAATCAACCCATAGTTTACCCATTTAGACATCAATTCATTTTTTTTTGTCTTATTTGCCTAGTTCATGTGTCCCACCTTGTGCAAGTTGCTAATTGCCTATCCATAGAGGTAAAACTTGCCATATTTGACTCATGTAGCACTTGGGAAAGCCTTAGGAATCAAATCTACTTTATTCCTGGCCTCCTAGGTGCCTATCTGCTTTTTCTGCTTTATTGCCTGCTTTTTCAGTGTTTTAAGGCACATAGGAAAGCAAGACTAGGTGAGGTGAACTAGTTTTTTGTCCTCTTCATCCTCCACTCTTTTATCCATGCAAAAGCATGTATGAGATTCCATTACACTACTCTTTATCTTTGCCATGCACCCTTTCCAATTTGTGAGCTCCATGACAGATTTGGGATCAGCTTTTTACACCTATGGGGGATTTGTCTATTTTGAGTAAGCCCGCTTTATGCTAGTTTTGGATGCCTCCTTATGCATTCGACCTCTTGATGTATTCTATATATTCAGAAACCTATGTTATTATAGGGTTGGCTATTGTACACTCAGTTAATATAATTTTGTGTTATAGCTCCATATTCAGTCTCCATTGTTAGCAATTTTGCATGATCAATTGATAATTGTTGTGGGTAAAAGTAATCTACTGCTGGCCTGAATTTCTACATTTGTTACAGAAGGAAGTGATTACTTTCAGCAAACTTTGGGAAGAAGAAGAAGCTCTACCCATAAGAAGAGAAGATAATATGGGAGCATTTGAAAATCCGGCTCTCACCATCCAAAGAAGATCCCTCAAGCAATGAGGAATATGAAGAAATCAAATCTTGAAGAACCTCTTATCCACCTTAGCATTTGGATAAGAAATGATGCAATTATGAATGAAGAAGACGATGAAGCTGAAGACTCAAGAAGGAGTATACCCAAGAAACAAATAAAGATAAGTATTCAATTGTCATTTCATGATATTATTTTGTTATGCATTTGTTTATATTCAGTTGATGTATTATGCATGATAGGATGTTTGCATTAATGACAGTATACTACTAATATGCATGTGATGGGTAAGTAGCTCATGGTGCTATACAAATTCTCCATTGCTACTTATCTAGAATGAAACCTCTTTGCTGACATATTGGATTAGTGCACAATCTCAATGTTGTCCTGGTAGAGATGGAAGGCATCTAGAAAGTTTTAGTGAGATATGGATGAATGTTGTATTGGCTAAAGTAGTTGCATGATCATATATTTATGCATAAGAACTTTCCAGTATAAATATTCCTTATGAAATGTCTCTAACCATACAAATGCATTTGACTTGTAGGAAAGATCACATACATAATCACCTACAAGCAAAGAAGAATGAAGACTTGTTCTGAAGAACAAGTGACGACAGTTCAAAGACAAAGAATAATATGATGAGTGCAGTGACATCATTGATGCAGAACCTTCCAGCCACCAAGAAGAAAGGGAAGATCAGTTCAAGAAGAATGATGTCTGGGCGTAGTATCGAGACCTGAAGAGAAGTTCATAGTTCCATCATGCAGTAGATGGAAACATCATGGGATACAAAGCAAGATTCGTAGTATGAGGCTTCTCATGAAGATAAGGCATAGTCTACAAAGAAACATTTACAGCTAATAGAAGTGAAGTCACATGACATGCATAATCATGTGTGCAAATGAAAGAAGGCCTTGTATGAGTTCAGAAGACACCCATGGGATAACACATACATGATGAGCTTGATGAATATCTTAACCTTTGCTACAAGGTTGATAGAGGATGACAAGCTCACAGATGGGTGTAAGATGAACTTTTGAAGAAGTTCAAGATAGAGGATCTTAGTATCCAGTGATCCTAGATGGATACTACTTGTCACTCCAGTACAGAATGTTTCAGTGCATAGAGTACAGAAGACAGAGGGAGTATGATGCTCCACTTCAGAGGGAGTGATTGCAGAAGATCCTGAGGTTCAACATGGTACGACAGGATGGGCATATTACTGATGATTCTAGGCTTTACTGAGAGTGAAGTGGATTCCAACCTTTGATCCAAGGTTGAAGGTGGAAGACCAGTGATGCTCCTGTTATGTGTCGATGCAATACTATTCTAGGTATGGAGTTGTGGTAGAGTACAGATGGGATCTTCCTTGGACAAGGGAAGTATGCAGTAGAGATCCTGAAGAGGTTCAGGATGATGGACTGCAAGGTGATGGCCACACCTATGGCATCAAACCTGAAGCTATTGAGTGATGCTTTGTCAAGAGTTAGTTGATGCTACGATGTATCGTCAAATGATTGGGTCATTGATGTACCTAAAGAACACGAGACCAGACATTTTCTTTGCTGTGAACACCTTGAGCCAGTACTTGACAGATTCGAGGAGTGTTCACTTGAAAGCTGAAAATCATATTCTGAGGTACCTGAAGGGTACAATTGATTATGTGCTCAAGTACGATGCGAATCAAAAGATTAACCTGGAAGGTTATGTTGATTCAGATTGGGCAGGCAATGCCATCAATAGGAAGAGTACTTCAGGATGTTGCTTCAGTATGGGATCAGGTGTGATATCTTGGTTTAGCAGGAAGCAATCCTATGTGGCAATGAGTATGGCTGAAGCAGAGTATGTCACATCTTGTTCAGCTAGTTGTGAGGCAATATGGCTGCGGAAGCTACTGTTTGATATATTTGATCTCTAGTTAGATGCTACTTGTATACATTGTGACAACCATATTTGCGTGAAGTTGTCATAGAATCCAGTGTTTCATGACAAGTCGAAGCATATCGAGATCAAGTATCACTATATCAGGGATATGGTGTAGAGAGGAGTAGTGAAGCTCCTGTATGTTGTGACAGAGGAACAGATAGATGATGTATTGACGAAGCCATTGGCTAGGCTGAAGTTTGAGTACTTCAGAGAGAGACTTGGTGTTCTCCAGATCGAGGCTTCCTCCCAGAGAAAGTGATGAGACCCATAGGCATTCTGACATGGTGAGAGGATTGGTTCCTTCCATGGTCAGATGTAAGGGCTGAGCCATTCTGTCATGAGTGCTGAGATCCATAGCCATTCTGACGAGTAGGTCAGATATAAGGGCTGAGCCATTCTAACATGGTGGTAGGGTTTCTCCCTTCCATGTTAGATATGAGTGCTATCCATTCTGTCGAGCAGGACAGATGTAAGAGCAATTTCCATTCTAGGAATGGAGGCACCTGGTCAGTTACCAGGAACACTCAGTGTAAGAACTGAGTAGCCATTCTGATGTGATAGAGGGATGTGTTCCCACTTGATCAGATGTAAGGGCTGAACCATTCTGTTCATGGCTAAAGGATTAAGTTCCTTCCATGCCAGATGTGAGTGTTGGCCATTCCGACGAGCAGGTTGGATGTAAGGGCAACTTCCATTCTCTAGGAGAATGGAGGCGCCTGGTCAGTTACCAGGTAGCTCAGTCGAGGAGGACTGGGGGCCATTCTGATATGATTGCTGGGATGTGTTCCCCTCATGATCAGATATGAGTGCATGCCCTTCCATCATTGTGAGTAGGATGTGTTCCCGCCTGGATGGATGTAAGTGCTGAGCCTTGTCACAGATGATAGTAGGTGTGTCCTATCATGATGGTGACTGTAAGTGCTATGCCATTTCACAGATGATAGTAGGTGTGTCCTATCATGCTGGTGACTGTAAGTGCAATGCCTTTTCATAGATGGTAGTAGGTGTGTCCTACCATGCTGGTGATTTTAAGTGCAGAGCCTTTTCACAGATAGTAGTAGGTGTGTCCTACCATGCTGGTGATTATAAGTGCCAAGCCTTTCCACAAATGGTAGTAGGTGTGTCCTACCATGCTGGTGGATGTGAGCGCTATGCCTTTCCATAGATGATAGTAGGTGTGTCCTATCATGCTGGTGAATGTGAGTGTTGGGCCTTTTTGATGGGATTGTAGTTTACTACATGATCAGATGTGAGTGCTGGGCATGCCTTTCTGACGAGCAGGTCAGATGTAAGTGCTGGGCGAAGACCTACATGAGGGTAGGCCTACAACCAGCATGAAAAAGGGTTGGCTCTGTAGAACTTCCTATGATGAGAAGAATCATGAGATAGCACCAGTGTTGATCCAGATCGAGTGATGATCTAGATCCAATAATGATGATCCAGCAGTAATGATCCAGATCGAGTGATGATCCAGATCCAGTCCAGTGATGATGATCCAGATCCAGTGATGATGTTTGATGATGATCGAGATCGAGTGATGATCCAGATCCAGTCCAGTGATGATGATCCAGATCGAGATATGATCTAGATCCAGTGATGATGTTTGATGACGATCCAGATCGAGAGATGATCCAGATCCAGTGATAATGTTCGATGATGATCCAGATCGAGAGATGATCCAGATCCGAAGATGACTTGAAGATGAAGATGACTTGAAGACGAGATGATCCAGCTGATACAAAGAAGAAGACCAATGCTGAAAATTGTGTCGAAAGAATACCTTCCTAGTTAAGAGGGAGTGTCGATGTATATGTAACTTCAGAATGTATTCTTCTATGTATCTTATGTATTGTAACCCGATGTTTATTCCAGGATGTCTCTATTATGTATTTGAGTCATGTGGTCATGCCCCGATGTTCGGATCGAGAGGATTAATAATGTAATCAAGTCATATCAAGTCATTAGGTAAGTCCCCACAATTTCGGGGCACTTGAGTTATTATACACTAATTAAGGTGTAGGCTCGAGTAGTAATTATTAGGTTGATCCTATGTGTGAAAAGGAAATTCAAGTGAATGGATGAATATAAATAGAGAGTGAGAGTCTCTCTATTTATCACTTGTGAAATACATCACTTGCTCTCCAAAGTGTGGTGCACTACTGGAGAAGGAAATTTTGGGACTAGACAAAAGACAGAAGACTACTACTATTTTGGGAGATCTCTTACTATTTTGCTGTTGATTCTATCTTAGAGGAAGTTGCGGGGTTTTCTCCTTTATGGTTTCCCCGAGGAAAACTCTTTGTGTCTCTTGTCTCTTGTGATGTGCTTGTGTTTTATTGCTATGCTTGTTATTCTCTCAGTGAAAAGATCCTAAGATCATAATGCTAGCTTAAATGTGATGAAAAACTAACAAATCAACGGTGCAGAAAGAAGCCGTGGGGTGGATATTGGGAGGCATAAATACGAAGAAGAATTTGGTTGTCAAAGTTAAAGTTTCAGGTTCTTCCTCCCACCAGATCAACAACTTAGATAGTTTCCTCCAAGATCAATGGTCTAGAATAAAGGAAAGGGGAAGATATCAAAAGTTGGAAAACTTAAAAGAATTCGGTCGTGAAAGGTTAAAGGCCAAATTTCCATGATCTGCTAGATATACGTTTCATAGAGATCCTACATAGATCGACAGTGCAGAAGGGTGCAAAGGGAGGAAAGCAGAAACAAGAAATTCTGGGTATAAAACTTTGAATATCCACATTCTGTGATCTGCCAAATCATTTCCATGCAGATCAATGATGTGGAAAGGAGGAGAAAGGCAGAAGTTGAAAGCACAAGAACTTGGTTGAAAATGGCAAAAATCTTGATTTCCACTTTCCGCCAACCTGCAGCTTGATCTTAGATTAATGGCTGGGGAAATTTTATGGAAAACATCGATAATGCGGAAAGGGAAAACATGTGCACAAGATAAGTAGCTTTCCATATTTGTGAAATCAACTAAAACCCTGTAGGTTTCAACAGTCATGATTGACGGTGAGGTAAGATCAATGGTGGAGAGTGATTTTGCCAATCTAACTTGCACAAGAAAATGAACTTTTCAAATTTGCTAAATTGATTAAAGATAATCATATTTCGATAGTTGATATTTAAGGAAGATCATATCTATGGTGGAGGTCGATTTTGTTGATTCAACATGCAAGGAAAAAATCAACTATCACAATCAGCAAAATTGGGTAAGAGGTGAAGGTTTCGACGGCTTAGATCAAGGCTTGATCTATATCCATGGTTAGGAGGAATTGCATCAATCCAACTAGTGCAGAGAAAGTCATGGGGGGGATTTGTGAAATGTTATAGAACAAGCGTGGTTTCCAGGTGTTCAATTTCCCATTTTGTCCATAACGTGCACCCTAACATGCTTTCCTGTTTTTGTTTTGTGATCATGGCAATTTTGCCAAATCAAAGTCTATTAGGATTTTTTGTCTGCAGGATTGATTCCAGATTTCAATTAAATACATTTGGCCCTATTTTTAGGTTGGTTTCAGGAGCCTATTGCACTATAAATATACCCTCAAAAGAGGAAGAAAAGGTTGATTGTTGTTGTTTGACATTCATTTTTGAAGCCTGTGTGCTTGGTTCTGTAGATCTATGACTTTCCTTGGGAGCATTAATGAAAATCATAGCTTGAATGTGTATTTCTGCTAATGCGTTTCTAGTTGAATGTAAGGAATTCGCTCTCTGTTTAGCGCTCCTTGCCTTAGATAATGCATTTATTTATGTTTCTAGTAAATGCTTTGAAATGTATCTTCTATGCTCCATTGTAGTTATCAGCCTTTATTGTTTCTTCTGTTAAAGGTGTTTTCAAGAGATTCATCAACAGATAGCTGCCTCTTACTTCACTGGGCTTGTTCTCCTTTCCCCCTACCATCCCTCAAAATATATTTTGTTGAATATTGATGCTTATTTTTCCTCATACTATGAACGTTATCCCTGGTCATTATTTGTTGTAAGTCCTTGAATGTTTCATGATTTGACTCCATTTCCCAATGGTGTTGTGTGTATGTTTGTCTTACACTCTTTTAAACCCCCAAAACTTGTTTCCCATCAGAATCTATGCCTTCTGACTGCTTGTTTAAATCTAAATGTGTATGTGAATTTGTTTCTGTGACAAAGGGAGAGCCCTCTCTGACTGTAAGGATAGACTACAATCTAAATATTGGTTGAAATGGTTACCCCTGTGACTTCCTACAACAACCATAGGAAAATTACAAGGAGATAACATCTTGGTGCCGTTGCCAAGGAATAATCACTATTATCTCCTTGGGAAAATGACATTGTTTAGTTCTACAACCTGGTTGAGCAACCGGTCCTAGACACACATTGGATGTATATGATTTGGCAACTCCACTCAAAGTTTTTGAAAGGTGACTCCACTAGGGAGACCAGTGGCCGGAAGGACCAATATGGGGAGGAGGGTTCAAATATTCCTCGAGTATGAGTGCCATAGTTTTAGATTTGACTGTTGATGGTGAACAATGGTCAAACATCAAGAATATCATTCCTCTTTCACCTGGAGACTAGGTCTTCAAAGAATCCAGTCTGTAAATGTTCTATGGAAGCTCCACTGTCAAAAGGGGTTGCAAAGTTTGAGGAGCTGATTCAGTTACTTCATCATAAAGATGGGCTCTATAGCTATAAGGTATGCTCCTATGAATCATGCTCACATTCCTAGTTTTCCAAATCGAATACCTAATATATAATGGAAAGCATTTCTTCCAAGATTGAAAGAACAAAGGGGTGATGATGTTGTTTTTCATCTGTTTAGATTTTATAAGCATATAAATAGGTTGGGAGTTGAATTGCATGAGGATTATTTAATGAAAATGTTCATGATCAGTTTAGAAGGAAATTCAAGGTCATGGTATGAGGGTTTTCCATCAAGAAGTTTATATTCCCTTAGAGACTTCCATACAGTATTTCATGAAGATTTTAAAGATCAATATCCTTCTTTGTTGTTACTTCAATATTGTTGCACACATGATAAAGAGTTCATTGAAAATTTGAATGACATATATGGTGATGATTAGTATATAAATGGTGATATTTTAGAAATATTATAGGAATACTTTGCTCAAAAAGAAAGACAAACCAATTTCCCTGATATTCAAGAAGATTCCCAGCAGTTTCCAATGTCCTCCTTGCCTGAAATGGACATAATCCAAAACTCTGGTTCAACCAGTTGTTTTTCAACATGTTCATTTTCTGAAATTTCAAGTAAAGAGAAATCAAGCCTTGAATTAGAGTTGGAAGAAAGGAATGAACCAGAAGACTCAACATTGCATTGCAATTTTGCTTCCCATGAGTAGAAATATGTTCAACTTAGTGATAGACATGAGGAGTGTTGTAATATATTTTATGAAGATTGCAATCAATACACTGAAAACAACTCTTTTCCATTCATTTTTTCCTCATTTGAATCTCTGAAACAAAGATTAAAATCGTCTAAGAAAGTGCATAAAGCAGAGGAGCTTCCTACTGGGGAAACATAGGATTTTCAGAGGGGGTATCAACTTGCTGTCATGAATCTGCTGAGGCAAATGAGTGAACAACTAGATTCTGCTCTGCATTCCAATCCTTATCTTCATGAGGAAGAAGGAAATATCAGCATACCTATATATTATGAAGGTCGGGATGAACACTAGGATGATGCACCTCAAGAACCAACAACCTGCAATGACAAATCGGATTACTTAGAAGAAGTTGAGGACCCTAAATGGGAAGTCTCTTCATGTTTTTCATTTTCACAATGTTAATAAGAGTGCATTTCCCCTCATTTTCTTTAATAAAAGGAGGATTCCAAATGGGAGATTAATTTGTGGCCTTTGAACTCAGAAATTATTTTTCCTGATTCTATTAAAGAACACAATGATATTTCCTTTGAAATACTTGAAAGGAATCGGGTCTTAAATTCTGATATTTTATATGAAGAAGTTGATGTCTCATTTGAAATTTTTTAAGAGCATTCTTTGCATGGTTTCCTTGAAGAACATTTTGATAGTGTGCAAGTGGAGCTACAGTTTGAGAGCTTTGTCATCACAAGCACATTAAAGAAATTTTTGCATATTGCCATGATCTAGTGGGTGCATATATGGAGAATATTTGTAGTGGAGATGGTGGATTATATGTGTGTAGTAAAGATCAGGTCTCTTATCATAACCTGTTTCCATTAAGTCCTTCATTTCTGATCAAGCACGATGAACGAGCTCAATCACTGGATCATTTGATTGATTGGCTTCATTGGAAGTCATAAATTACTTGATTGAGCATTGTTGTTTAGTAAGTAGGGTAGATATGAATAAATAATCTCAACATGGTGAGCATTTCCTTTTGCAATTTTCTAGTTTTCTTTTAGTATCTGTTCATTTTTTTTGTTTTCAGAGCATGTTTCAAGAAATCTTGGACCATCCCAATGGATCAGGAACATGGTCTACCTGGTTCTTTGCTACCTCGCAGGGAAGATATCATTTTTGAGATGGAGTCGTTGTTAGCACATGTGCTAAATTTTGAAGTTTTCTACCTAAGGCATCTGCACCAATCCCATTTCAAAGGTCTAGATCGATGAAAAATGAGTGGTAGGGTCAAAAACATTTCATATCTTATGACCTAGAGGTATCAAAGGAAGGGTTTGAAGTGATTGGGAGGCTTACTCCTAATCTTGTGTGTCAAAACATTCCAAAAAATCCTTTAGCGCGACCTTGGAAATATGCCCAAGTGAGAAAATCTGATCAAGGTTAAAATAGGACCAAAATGGACGGACCAGATGCATCATAGATAAGATCAAAGGGCCAAAAATCATTTTTTCCCAAGGAAAATCAGGAACAGAAGTCTGGAAGAGGTAAAAATTTGGTTATGAAAGATGGAATCCTGACTTCCTCCTTCTGCGTTACGCTATTTGACAGCCTAGGAAACTTTTTCCAAAGATCAATGGTCAAGCAAATGGCAGAGATCGAAAATCAGAAAAGATAAGAAGTTAAATTTTGAAAGGTTCAAATCCCAATTTCCTCCTTCTACTATCGGGGATCCGATGGCTCAGACATATTCCTTCCAGATCAATGGTGTGGAAAGAAGCATTAGGGTGGATACTAGGAAGTAGAAATAAAAAAGAGAATTTTGTGATAAAAGTTGAATTTCCATCTTCAGCAATCTGCCAGATCGATGGTCCATAAGGCTTCTTCCTAGATCAATGGTTCAGAAAAGAGTAGAGGGGCGAAGATCAAAAGATGAGAAACTTAAGAATTTGATCATGTAAAGTTGAATTTCTACCTTCCACGATCCACCAGATTGACGGTCGAGAAGGATTCCTCCCATATCAACGGCGTGGAAAGAAGAAAGGGCGGAAGTAGAAAGTCGGGAGCAAGACTATCAAAATCAAACTTTATAGGAATTTCAAACCTTGATTTCCACCTCTTGTGATTCTCCAGATCTATGGCTCAGATTGTTTCCACCCAAGATCAATGGCTTGAAAAGGATAGAAAGGGTGGAAATCAGAAAATGAAGATACAAAGAATTTAGTCATGAAAAGTTGAAGTTCCAATTTATGTGATTGTTGGTTATCATGGGCAGACCCGGGTTTACTATAATAAACCAACAACACCCCTAGCTCACTGCCCCTTTTGGCAACAGACCGCGAAGCAATCTAAAGTCTCACCCAAAGTGATTCTAATGGGTTGGCCAAGGACTCAAGTGTCTTGGACCAAGTTCTATGGCGTCTTTTCTTATGACTCGCAGCTCTTCTAGCTGCGAGGTCTCTTTCTCTATGCGTCGCATGACTCCTCTACTCACGTCGCATGATCTCCTCATCTCGCAGCTCTTCTAGCCACGAGATGTTCCTTTATACTGTCGTGCGGTCCCTTTCTACATCGCGCACTTCCACTGACTCGCGATATCTCCAACCTTATCGCATCGTCGCGCATTGTGCGACACGCAGCTCCTGCCCAACACTAAGCCCTCAACCTTTGGTATTGCACACTGCAACTCCTCTACTAGTGTGGCATCGCCTCTCTGCGATACCCTACCTCCGCGACTCAGTGCACTTATCGTTGCTCGTGTCGACGTGAAAAACTCAGCATACAAGACTGTTCAATACTGCAACTAGTGAATGTTCAAGCTAAGCATAAATGAACCCACATACGACATACCAAAGACTTAACTTATGTTTATCCTTCGATATTGCTGTAAACTGATTAACACATTCATTCATTAAATTGTAAGCAAAGTTCATGAAAGAACTGATAACTGCACAAGTAACATAACACATAATCCAATCACATAACACACGATTTTAACGTGGTTCACCTCCAGGATGGAAGTTACGTCCACAGAACTGTGTTTTCATTATAGCTCAGGGGAAGGTAAAACACAGTTCTATTGCACCGCATATGTAGCTCAAGATCTTCTCTCTTAGATCTTCTTTCTATCTCTATATTGTCTCTCTTACAATATACTCTTCCCTCTCTGTCGATCCCTATGGATTGTTACATGCATGCTCTATAAGCCAGCCACTGGTTACAGTAAGATCGCTACTGCTAATAACAGAACCAGAGCTTGACTTTACCAACTGTCTGATAATCAACAAAACAACTAACTACTGGACGAACCCGCTAATGTCTAACCCTTTACAATACAAAATGTATCCCTTTATAGGCAGCCCGAAGGTCTTGCCATTACAACACTGTGGGCATGTCCCAAAAGTAACCCAAACCCTAATTAGTGACAGTCGGCCATATCTGTACTTGAGGTAGCTGCTTTCCGTCACACCACAGCTCTCTGCATCCTTCCATGCTTCCTAGTGCTGATCATGGGTACTGTACACTGCTTCGCTTTTCTATCCTTCATCTTCAATGCTTCAGTCTCATTGCTCCTTTTCCTTTATGAGGGTTGCTAAGCCCTCCTATCTCCGCCGCTACCTTCAATGTAGTGGGTGAGCTCTCTCTTCTCAGCCGCTCAGGTACCATCATCTACCTTGACTTTTCTATCTTAAAAGTCATGGTTTTCAGCTCTGCTCTGTTAGCTAGAAACATGCTATGGTGTTGTAGCTCT
Source organism: Pseudotsuga menziesii (assembly GCA_001517045.1). Lineage (NCBI taxonomy): Eukaryota > Viridiplantae > Streptophyta > Pinopsida > Pinales > Pinaceae > Pseudotsuga > Pseudotsuga menziesii. The sequence continues at coordinate 155,824 of LPNX010992808.1, forward strand.
ATCTTATATTCTCTCCACCAAAAATTATCTATCCACTAAACTAGCAGCTTCTTCTGTAGCTACGGGACCCTACTCCAACAGTCCCCTAACACTTACTTGTGGCTCATCCTCAAGCCACTTCCAGCGGGATTCTCCTGCTGTATCTTTGCCTTGGCTTCCTGCGAAGTCCTCTACAACCTGTCTCAAAGTCCTGCAACTTCCTTCTACATCACTTTGACATGTTGTTTATAGTTTTTGTCACTTGGTTTGCTGGGCTCTCTTATCCTTCTTGCCCGTAGTCATGGTCTCGCTCTCGTCGTTCTTGAAACCTTTTAAGAACCTTCTGGTGTTTGAAAGGTCTTCCATAGATATCCTTTCCTCTTGACCTGGGTTAGAACTTTTATCACAAGGAAAATATGTATCTTCCAACCTTCTCAAACATTTCATTCAGTCTGGAGCCTTGTATATGAAAGAGATACAAACCATGAATTCCGTTCCAAGAACAAGCCTTTGTTTGCATGCTGGAATTCTACCCTCTACTGGGTTTGCTGTCCTCTTCCACTTTTCTTCTCTTCAAGGTGCTCCAGGTACTCATGCTGCCTCTGATCGTCAAATTTTCATTTCATTGCCTCCACAATCTCTTGTGCTTCTCTTAGCTGATCAGATAGGTCGACGACCTTCTCTCGTTGCTTTATTTTTCTCAGTTTTACTTTCCTGCTAGCGGGAGATTTCTTCTCATCATTCTTCTGCTCTTCTTTCTTATCTTTAGTGATCAGCTCGGCATTCTTATTCTCCTTAGTAGAGACTTTGGTGACAACTTCTACTTCTGGCACTTTACTCTTCATCCTTGGCGGTTGTCTGACCTGTGATGTACTTAATTTCACAACCCTGGGCGGCGTCGTCATAGCGGACCTACGGCCACCCGGGTCGAAGCATCTCGGCATGCCTTCTAGAGGTTTGTCCTCGGACAGAACCCACTCAGTGTAAAATGGTGGATGGGCAATGGCTGCAATTTCTGAAAATCACAGCACTCTGTAACCAACTGAGCTTTGGACAGAGAACTCTTAACAACTTACTCTATAGCTCTTAGTTTTTCTGCAAGCATAACCGTCCCAATTGAATACTTTCTACTTTTATGCCCAATACGATAATCCCAGACACAACGATCATCTAGACTGAACCCGTCAGTCGTAATAAATGCCTGGACAAGACCACACCCATCACTCGATCCTTAATAAATGCAGAAATCCGATCGAATTTCCCTCGAAACGTGTGCGTATAGGCGCCGGTCTCGTCGAATATTTGCCAAATATGGAAAAATTGATTATACTGGTGCCCAATCTATGGTAAGATATACCGGTCATTTCCTCATTAACTGCTTGGCAGAGGGTGATTTGACTGGCCCTCTGTCGGTTGCAAAACTGAATACGTGGCACGGGGAAACATCGCACCGCCTCGATGCGACTCTACATCACCTGTGTAAAACAATACCTTTTTTCCTTTTTTTTTTTTTTTAATGAACTGACCTTATGTGATTCCTCATACTTAGAAAATACCTATCGTTGTAGACTAGTTCCTAGTGCGATGCCTCCTTTCAACTACACTGGACATCTGCACCACCATAAACTGGCTAAGCTAGGGTTGAGAAGTGGGGTGGCTATCACTATAGAGCTTAAGCCTACTACCATTAATCCATGTGGGAAGAAGCTCCCCATTCAGCTTGCTGAGCTGAACAACACCTCCCTTTGTAACTTGCTATATCTAATATGGCCCCAGCCAATGCATCTTGAACTTCCCTAGAAACTTAATGAATTTGCTGTCATAGAGGAGCACTAGGTCTCTGATCTGGAAAGTCTTACTCTTAATGTGTCTATCATGCCAAGCTTTTTCTCGTGCCTTCTGCACTCTCTGATGGAATCTGACGATGAATCTGTCTTCTTCTAAGGTAAGCAGCTGTGCTAGCCTTTCCTCCACTATGTCTGTATCAGTCATCCCGGTGATCTAGGTGATTCTTAAACTGGGAAGAATATACTCCATAAGCATAACAGCCTCCTGTCCATACACCAAGCTAAAAGGCGTGTGTCCTGTAAGTTTCTTGCATGTGGTCCTATATGCCCATAATACAACATTAACTCTAAGGTCCCAATTGTTCCTTTGGCTGTTGCAGATCTTAATAAGAGCATTTTCTAAAATCTTATTAAAGGCCTCCACCGTACCGTTAGCCTGTGGGTGGTAGGGAGTGCTCTTATGGTGCTGAATCTAGAATTCTTCTGTCAAGGCCTCAATAGTGTTGTTCAAGAAATGGGTACCTTGGTCGCTCATCAAAATTATTGGGCATCCGAATCTACTGATGATGTTCTCAAAAAGGAACTGTGCGGCTGTAGCAGCATCACAATTATTTACTGCTTTGGCCTCTACCCATCTAGTGAGGTACTCTGTTCCGGTGATAATATATCTCGCACCAGTGCGCTTTCCTGGTGGGTTGATAGGACCCACAAAATCTATAGCCCATTTGTCAAATGCGCGTAGCGTAACCTGTGGTCGCAGCGGCATTTCATCGCATCGCAAGGGTTTTCCTACCCTTTGGCAGATATCGCAACATCTGTAAAAGTCCTTGGTTTCTTTATGCAATGTAGGCCACCATAATCCTGCCTCCAGGATTTTCTGTGCAGTCGCCTTTCCTGCGAAATGACCTCCTGCGGTGCCTGCATGTGCCTCCCTGATGATAGCTTCTTTTTCATGCAGCATCACACATCTGCGCAGAACTTCATCCGGACCTAACTTGTATAGGTGTCCTGCGATGAGGGTGAAGTCTGCTGCTTTAACAACCAACTGCCTCTTTTGCTGCTTAGTAAACTCATCAGGTGCTACTCCTGTAGTGAGGAATTGAATAATATCGGCATAGTAGTCATCGGTGATCTAGATAGAAAACAATGGTGCATCTGGCAGATTGTCATCTAGGTTACTTGGCTCTTCTCCTGAGTCTAACCATGACAGATGATCGGTTCCGGCATGTAGTCTTCCTGGCTTCACAATGATTTCAAAATCATACTCCTGGAAGAGGAGTAACCATCTGTAGATTCTCCCCCCTAACACTGGCTTATTGACCAAATACTTTAACATGGAATGGTCAGTGAACACCTTAAACGAGGCACCCAATAGGTAGTGTCTGAAATTCTACAGCGCATACACCATAGCTAGGCCTTCTCTTTCTGTTGTGGTGTAGTTCTTTTCTACCATCGAGAGATTTCTACTAGATTATGCGATAGGATGGTCAATATCTCCTTCTCCTGGTTGTGTTAAAACAACCCCTAGTGCGATGCCTGACGCATCCACATGTACATGAAATGGCTTAGTCCAGTCTGGAAATAATAGGATGGGTCCTGTAACCATATTCTCCTTAAGTATGTCTAGACTCTGCTGACATTCCTCATTCCATAGGAATTTTACATCTTTCTTTAGCAATTTCTCCATTGGTGATGTAATCTTTGCATAGCCTTTGATGAACTTTCTGTAGTACCCGGTATGACCAATTACTTTCCTCAGTTGCTTGACTGAGTTGGGTGCTGGAATATTTACAATGATGGTGATCTTCGCGGGATCTACCATCAAGCCTTGTCTGCACACAATATGACCCAACAAAATACCGAATGGTGCAAAAAATATACATTTTTTCAAATTTAGAGAAATCTGGTACTGCCTACATTTCTCTAACATCAGTCTTAAGTCTCCTATGTGCTTGTCGATTAGTCCAAATACAGTCCAATCATCGAAATATACTTCTAGGAATTTATGAATGTATTCTTTAAATACAACAAATACTACTCTAGAAAATATAGCTGGTGCATTCTTAAGACCGAAGGGCATTACCGTATACTGGAACGAGCCCCATTCTGTTGCAAAGGTGGTATTGGATCGATCTTCTGGATGTATTCTGATCTAGTGGTAGCCTGAGAATCCATCGGTGAAAGAGTAAACCTCCTATCCTCCCACGTTTTCTAATACTTCATCAGTGAACGGTGTCGAAAATGGATCGTGAAGCGATGCATCACTGAGCTTGCGCAGATCGACACAGATCCTGATGTCTCCTTTGGTTTTATTTTCATGTATGACCATGGGACTAACCCATTCACTCTCTTCTACCAGCTCGATGATTCCTACCGCCAGCATCTTATCGATCTCATCCTTTACTTTTTCTTTGTAGCGCGGATTCAATCTATATGGGCGCTGCTTGACTGGTCGAGCATCCTCCTTCAATGGTATCCTCATGACTCCCAGGTCTCCAACTATTCCCTTCATCTCTGTGAACTTGGTGGGAAATAGGTCTTGATAGTCATGTAACAAATATGCAATCTGTCTGATTGTTTCATTGTTCCAATAGTCTCCAATAGAGGAAAACTTAGGCTCTGTGTCTGTGCCAATATTGATCTTTTTAATCTTGATGGGTTCGGTGATTGCTGGAATTTCTAACTGCGGTCCCTCAACATCGCGAGTCCCTTCTAACTTCGAAATGTTGGTGTTGTAAGGATACTCATCCTTGTCTCTTGGTTCTTCTTGAAAGTTGTAGCATTCTAGTGCCTCTGTTAACTGAATGGCCCAATTAGGCTGAGTCTGTATTGATGGGGTGCAGTCCTCGAATATCTTAATCTTTATTACCTGTAGGGCCTAATCAACACCTGTATACTCAGATTCAAAAGCGAAGGTAAGTAGAAAGATGTCTATCATAAGTGGCCATGTTGTTTTTCCCTTGCGCAATCCAGTCTCTGTATACCAGTTCCTTGGGACTGTGTCCAAAGTATGAATGAATCAGTGAACCCATTCATCCTCGGGAATGTCTAACCAATTCTGTTCACATGTCTGAATGTGTGACCTGGGGTCACTCTCTCCTGTGTACTTCTACTGGATGTAATCGGTGTTGATAGAGAATCTGATCGCCATCAATCTTTTAATATCATCCCATGATGCAATGTTCTCTTTATGCGCATACCACCATCTTCCAGGTGTGGCTCATACTGCAAGATCCATAGCTTGGATTCTTTGCTCATGAGGAATCTGTTGCTCAAATTGCTCAAGGAAGTCCTGGATATCTGTCAGACCATGATATGATGGAATCTCGTTGATCTTTGCACCAATCCATCGTAGTGACTTAGTCAAGTACGCGCACCTGCGCACTGAGACTTCATGAAGTCTGATCTGTCAGTTCTCTAGACCAACATCTAAATCCGATGCGCATGAGCTATCGCATCACCAACTAATGTTCCCATCTGCTGTTGGATTTACATAGTCGCTCTGGTTTGTGGTCATTTGATAGAGACTCTCCATGTTACGTGCCTCCTCCTCTGCTCGGATAGGTTCAATATATCTAGGTCCCTGGAAAGGATCCAACGGTGCGATGACCCGGATCTACGTGTCCACAAAGGTCATTTGTCTTCTCTTTAGGTCGATGACAGCCATGTTACCGATCACCCAATCGATACTTAATAATGCTGGATATGGTCGACTGTCGCTAATGATTTCTATAACTTCAAAGTCCGTGAAACTGCGAACTCCGTCAATGTCAACTAGCACCTGCGGCAGTCGACCCAATGGTGATACTCGCTGCTGGTTAGATAATCTCAAGTGGATAGGCAATCTAACTAACTGAGGGCTACCCATCTATTCCCATGTCTGCTTAGTCAAAACATTCACCTCTGATCCTAGATCTAAGACGACCTCATCCATTTCAAACTCTCCAATCTGTGCTGTGAGCTTCATCTCTCTTCCAGTCCTTGTATGTCCTGTAATATTATGAACAGCGCGGTGTGCACTGCCCGAGAGAGAGGGTTGGTGACATTGATCTATGATGCGCTGGATTTCACCGATAGATTTTTCATTTCTCATGAGTTTTAAGCAACTGCGCAGGAAGGATTGTATGCTTCCTATCGATTCATCCTCGTCACCTCTTCCTGATGTGGTATCCTGCGGTATCTATTCAGGGCTATCGCCACAAGGTGCTTGCTGTGGTACGCTCCTAGACGGCGGTACCTATGATCCTGATTGTGTAGGTTCATCAAAGAAATCCTTAGCTTCCTGAAATGTTTGTTTGTTCTTTTGTAGGTCGAGTGGTGTTGCTTTGGTAGGAGCTCTGTGCACCCATGGCTGTCCTGTGTTCTTTTCCATCTCCTACGATGTTCCACTGGTAGAAACATCGCTATGAGTCACAATATTGAATCTTGGTTCTGGCTCGGCCTGCTCAGCAGCAATAAGCTGGATGTTCTGATGTACTGCTGGCTTAGGTTCTCTGATCTTAGCTATCAAGGTAGGACATTCCTCTATAGTGTGTTCATAATATTTACAATAATTACATGTGGTAGTGGGGCTCTGACAGTCCCTAGCATAGTGTCCTACAACTCCATAGTTGTAACAAGTAACTGGTCCGCGACCCCAGCCAAAACCTTCTCCATGACCAAATCCTTCTGCTCGGCCGAAGCCTCCTCCTCGGCCTCGTCCTCTAAATCCTCCGCCCCAACCACCATAAGCCGGATCCTGCTATGGTCCTGCTGCTGGACCCTGTGTCTCTAACTGGACTCTGTACAAGTCTTGCTTTGCTCCCACCATCATGTCATAGGCTCCGCAATCTTGTTCCTGATGGCCTACAGACTTGCAGAAGACGCAGTATAAGTTCTTAGGTGTCTGCACATACTTCTGAAGTAGAGGGAAATGGTGAGGTAAGTGTCCTCGCGTTTTGCATATCTCACACCATGGCCCATGGGTCTGTGGTAAGGGGTTAGGAGCCCCTATTGCTATATATTCTACAAATACTGGACAATTGTCTCTACTATGGCCCTGTGCTTTACATTCATATCTCTTGCGCAACTTCTTTCCCTTTCTTCAGCTCATGCAACTGTAATGTAAGATTGGCCAACTGGTTCTGTAAGGTTGTCATGCCTGTACTGGTCTCAACTATAGGTGAAGCCTCGAGTTTCATTGCCATCTCCAATGCGTCATCCTATGTCTGTATTTTCTGCTACATTAACGGTAGTCTAATGTGAGGGAGTAGCGCTATAATAAACCATTCCTTATGCTGCTCCGGCACGAACTCAAAACTGACTTGGTCTATAAGGGCTTTGAATTTCTGATCAAAGTCCCACACCGACTCTATATGTAATTGCTTGATGTCTTTGAGTTCTGTTATACACTGTGACCTGGATGAGTGTTCTGGGTATGGCAGCGTACTTCATATACCATGTTAAAGCTCGTTCTCTCAATGTGGTGACCAACTGTACAAGTTTAATGTTATCATCGTGGATTTTTTTAATGGTCCACATGGCTTCGCATAGAAACCAATGTTGTTACGGGTCCTCTACTCCTGTACCCTTAAAGGTAGGTAGCTTCATATCATCTCCCATTCTATTTCTCTGTGGTGGGTTCTGATTGACTGGATTACTACCACTCGGCGGTGTAGGTGAAGGTGATGTAGCGGTAGTAGGTACTTTCTATGAGCTACTGGATGGAGTACCTACAGGATTACTCTGAGTCCTGGTCTGTTTCTGTGGGGTATAGGGGTGGTAAGGGATACCCCCTCTGGTTCTTCTGCGGTACTATGACTCTGCTGTCTAGTATTATCTGGACTGTCTTCAAATATTGGAGATATGAAATCTACTTTATACTTCTTTCCACTACATGTTCGTCCAATGTCATCAAAATCACTTTCAAAATCTTTTGACATTACTATCACTACTTTCTCATCTGAAACTAGATCCATTGTTCCTTTTCCATGTAATAGCATCTTAATGGACAAGTTTAAAGATCTTAGGTACTTACCACGATATCTTTTGAAGAAGTAGCGTTCAGCCTCGTTGAATTTTTTCGTCTAGTCAACTGCAAACTCTGTGACAAAGCCTCCTAGCACACTCGCAAGCCAGAAGTCTACTGCCCTCGTGAGGGGATTATCAAGGTTCTCCATGGTCTGAATCAGCTTCGGTGTCCAGACAATGTCTCTTTTATTTTTGAATATTCCTGTATTAGTTAGCTTTGCTAACCAGTCATAAAGCTCGTTTCCAAAGGTAGCAAAGAATATCACATGTATGTCTGTAATGATGTGTTTTTGTAACCAGGCCTCTGTGTTCAGTTTAGGGCTCCTGTTCTCTCATTCAACAAACTCTTTCAGGTTAGACCAAACCCACTCGTTGAGTTTGTCTCTAGTAGGATGCCACCAAAACATCAGTGCTCTGTTTGTTTGTTGGCACTTGGGCAGACCCGGGTTAACACTGTATACTTCGCACCAACAAACGACCCACTGTGTTGGCCCTTTCGGCAACAACCTGTGCGCAGGTTGCAGTCTCACCCGAAACAGCAATGGGGTGCCGCAGAATCAGGTTTCTGCATGCAAAGAGGGGGATTACTGTACCGTTGCCTTTCTCAACAGATTATTATTCAACTTTCTATTTACTTATCATTCCTTCACATATAAATTCAAAGCATAAAAGATAAACCAAACACGCGTAACCCACTACAGGGAATTCACTGCGAAGCTTAATATTAGCAGAGATCTTATGTTATCAGATGTAATCAGTTAGATGCATGAAAATAACAGAAACAGAAACAACACAACAAAACCACAACACCACATATAACGTGGTTCACCCCCAGTGTAGGGGCTACGTCCACAAACTGCGTTTTATTCCTCTTTCCTCAAAATCACAGTTTATCTGCGCACACAGCTGCAGATTCCTTCCCTCTTAATAGCCACGCACACAGCAGCAGGCTTCTGCGCACATAGCTGCAGATCTTTCTTTCCTTCTTACAAAAACCCTCTGCGCACACAGCTGCAGAGGTCGTCCACGCACACAGCTGGGACTTGTCCTTTCCTTACAAAAACCAATCTTACTTGCCTTTTCTTTTCTTACATCAAAAAGCCTAACCTCTCTATTTTACATAAGCGCTTATTTATACTGCGCGGCTTTACAAAACCCTGGTCTTAAACCATGGGAACCCACAAAACCCTAAACCCTGGATTTAAACCATGGGCTTATTACAAAAAGATAGGGGTTTTGACTTACCCCGACACCCCTAAGACTATTTTGACCCATAGCTCCGCTTACAAATTTCCTACTAACCGCGGAGTTACCCTATATGGAGTATGCGTCCCAACAGGCCCCTAAGACTCACTAGTGGCCCGTCTCGGGACACTCTGCATCTTGCTCCGGCGGGCGAATCTTCTTTGCGAGGGTCTGGAACCGACTGGTGAGATTATGCAGTATCTCATCAGAGGCTTGCTCCTTTTCCACCATCTCCTGTAGTACTGAAGAAGAGTCTATATCAGCCTTTTCCTGTGCAAAATTGTCATACACCTTCAAAATTTTGAGCTGGCTTTCCGCAGCATTGGTCATCTCTAAAGCTTCATCAACCAGGGGCTGTAGTGCACTTTCCAGCATTGTTACCTTCGTCCTGCATGACTCGATTTCCTATTGAAGTTCCTTGCTGCGTTTTACTTTAGCCATCTTCTGCATAGGTGGTAGCGTCTTGATCTCTATTCGGACTGCATCAAGCTCATCCTGGCGCAACTTGATGGTTTCCTGAATCTTCCCTACATCTGGAGGATCCTGTAGATTTGCCCAAGCTTCTATGCTATCTTCCATTAGTTGTGCGACACTAGCCATATTGTCTGATATTTTTGCTGCTGAAGCCTTGATATCCTGCTGGCACTGTTGTCGAACCTCTGGAGGAGTCTCGGGGGGAATGCGTAGTTGCAGTTCGGCAATCTGTTGCTGATATTCTATCTTCATCCGTTCCAATTCACTGTGGGACTGCTGGGCATAATCTTTCATCTTAGCAATCTTCTGCTTGGGTTCCTCTGTTGCCTGTATGTCGGACTCAGACAGACCCCGACAGGCCTCATCCAATGCTTGCAGTAGTGTGGTGGTTGTCTGCTCGGCCTCTTTCTTCTTTTGCTCGATCTCTTGTAGGTGTGCGGCAGACACTTCGTTTTGCTTGATGGATTCTTCTAGTTGGATTTGTGACACCTGCGCTCGAGACTGGATCTCTTTTGTAATCGCTAGCTGTCGGAGGTGCAACTCTGTCGTAGG